>VSMD01029485.1:0-78816 GCA_008750895.1 Mirza zaza
GGAGGGGAGGGGAGAGGAGGGAGGGGAGAGGAGAGGAGGGAGGGGAGGAGAGAGGAGGGAGGGGAGGGGAGGGGAGAGGAGGGAGGGGAGGGGAGAGGAGGGAGAGGAGGGGAGGGAGGGGAGGGGAGAGGAGGGGAGGGAAGGAAGGAAGGAAGGAAGGAAACCTTGACCTAAGTCTCATACCTTATATAAAAATTAACAAGAAATGGATCATGGACTAAAATGTGAAACTATAAAACTTTTAGAAAAAAAACACAGGAGAGAATCTCTGGGGTCTAGGATTGGCAGTGTGTTCTTCCATTTGGCACCAAAAGTACAATCCATAAAGGAAATAATGACAAACTGGATTCGTCAAAATTAAAAACTTTCACTATGCAAAAGACCCTGTTAGGATGAAATGACAAGCTGCAAACTGGGAGAAAATATCTTCAGTCCACATGTCTGACAAAGGACTAGTATCTGGAATACACAAAGAACTCTCAAAACTCAACAGTACAAAAGCAGACAATCCAATTAGAAAATGGGCAGAAGATAGGAAGAAACATCCCATCAAAGAGAATGAACAGATGACAGCAAACCACAAGAAGATGTTCAACATCATCAGCCATTAGGGAAACACAAATTAAAGCCGCAGTCAGATGCAGCGACACACCTACTGGACTGGCTAAAATAAAAATAGTGACAAAGCAAATGCCGATTAGGATGTGGAGAAATTTATCTCTCCCATGTTGGTGGTGGGAATGTAAAATGGCACAGCCACCCCAGAAAACAGTTGGCAGCTTCTTAGAAAGACATGCAAGTACTACGGACAGAGCAACTGCACTCCTGGGCATTTACCCCAAAGATAACAAAAACTTATATACAATTCCATTCACATAACATTCTTGAAAGGACAAAATTATAGAAACGGAGAACAGATTAGTGGTTTCCAAGGATTATGGAAGGGGTGGGGGCAGGAAGGAAGTGTCTATGAAAGGTGACCTGAGGAATTCCTGCCGTGACTAAACGTTCTGCAGGTTGACTGCATCCATGTCAGTATCCTCGCTGCGATTTTGTACTTTGGTTTTGCAAGACGTTACTGTTGGGGAAACTGGGCGAAGTATACAGGGGTCTCTCTGCGAATCTGCATGTGAACGTACAATCAGCCACTGCCTCTGGGGCTCCAGCCCCCGTCCCTGCCTTCCCTCCTAGGGTTCCAGATTTGGCAACTGAAAGTACCAGATGTCTAGTTACATTTGAATTTTAAATAAAGAACCAATAATTTTTAGTATAAGCATGTCTCCAGCATTGCACGGGACACACCTCACTCAAAAGTTATTCGCTGTTCCTGGACTTTAAACGTGACAGCCACCCTGTGTCACAGCTGGCACCCTGCACCACCCAGCATCCCCATGCCTCAAGCCTGTTAGCTTGGGGGAACTGTAGTCTCCTTCCCCTCCTCTAAAGCTCTTCATGGTCTTTTATTCATCTTTTAAAAAATTTCAGCTTAGGGAAAATAAACTTTATTTTACCTTTACCTCCGGTGGCGCCTACCTGCCCAGACAACCTGCTCCACCTTTCTGGCCACAGTGACTGGTTCATGGACAGCTTCAGGACCCTACTGAGGTCGGGGAGCACGCCTCATTCCTAGACCTTTGCAGGTGATGAGGAAGCGCATGCCCCCTGCACTGGGGCTGCTGGCTGTCATCTCGCACCAGGGGAGCCCTCTGGGGAACAGAGGCAACAAATAGGAAAGCAGGGCTAAGACACAAAAGAGAGAGAGACTGGCGAGGACTTTCTTGGAGCCCCTGGATCCCGCATGCCTGAAGCTTGATATCCAATGTATCCCTAGACTTTTCCATTACCTGAACCAGTAGTAAATTCTCTTATGCTTTAGCTGCCATGATCTGGGTTTCTGACTTGAGCTGGGGTTCTGACACTGTAAGAGTCCTGCCTAAACTACCACATACTAATAAGATGGCATTTTACAGATGAGAAGCTGAAGGAAACCAAGGGAAAGCAGCTTAGCCGCGAAGTGACACAGCCAGGAGCCGGAGCCCTCCGACTGCAGAGCCCATGCTCTCAACTGTGTGCTTCACGCCGGAGCTCTACGCCGTGTGCGCACACACTCTTGCCCGTGAATACTCGCACCTACAGCAGACCGAGCAGCCTGTTGGTGCTTGACAAAGATCTCTCGATAAAAACCAGTAGCTTTCTAAAGGCCTGTTTAGAAACGCTCCCATCAGTGACCTCGGGTTCTCTCTCCAACTCAAGTCCACGGCTCACCATGTGTCTGGGGAACTCACTTCCCTTCTCCCCACTTCGGGTTCCCAGGCAGCTGAGCTGGGAACCGCACCAGCGGGACGCCCCGTCCGTGAAGCCAATCAGCCAGTGGCCCGCTCCCCGACTCCCCGGCTCCTCGTGGGCGGTCCACATCGCCACTCTCTCCACTGGGCCCGGCACCCAGAGAGGCGACCCACCCGGCGTCTAAAACCCAGTCTGCAGCGCTGACACGACAGGGAGCTCGGGGCAGAGGCGACCACGCTGGGGCCACTGCCGGCCGGGCCCCTGCTGCCTGCCATCACTCCCGTAAGGCTTGGCCGGAAGCACACACGAGGGAAACTGTCCACGTGTGAGCTGCTGCCAAGGAGCCGGATGACCACGACGGACATTTGACAAAGTCAATTCAACAGTTGAGGGCACCGAGCCACGCCAACGGGACAGCGGGAAGAGAAAGACGCCTGTGCGCTGGCCCAAGCAAGGCGGTGCCGGGCCCTAGTCCCTGGCCCTCCACAACCAGCTCCGTCGGCGTGTCCCTCACTCCCTCCCTCCCCTGCCCTCCCTGTGGGCTCTGGCCCTCTAGCGCGGAAACACACTCTGGTCTCTCTCTCCCAAACACGCAAAACTCCCTGTGACCTTAGGACCCCTCCACCCCTCTCCTCACCGTCCCCCCAGCCGGGACCTTCACTGCTGGTCTCCCCACCTGCTCTCAACCCCCTACCTGACACCGCCGACCCGCTCATACGCAGGACGATGACCGCTTACTGCACGGCCAGCAGACCCTTCAACCTGCCTCCTGGGGTCTCTCCGTGGCTTCTCCCACTACAGTGCAGTGGCCACTCCTGGAAACACTCTGCTCTCCTGGCACTGGTGACACCACGCTCCTCACTCTCCTGGTGCCCCAGATGCCCTGCCATCTGCACTGATGCCCCCAGCCCCTTCCCCAGCCAGACCATGCTCCTGAGCTCCTGCCTGGGAATCCAACTGCCCAGCGGCCAGACACCTCTTGTGCGAGGCCGAGTCATCGCCAGCAAATGCAAGCTCCTAAGTGTGACTCGCCTCCAGGTCCGGGGTTAGAGGAGCAGGCTCTGAGCCACACTGCCTGAGCTCACGCCCGCACCCTGGCACTACTGACACTGGACACGACATCTCAGCCCCGTGTATACGGCGGGGTGATACTAGAGCCCCCTCACGGGTGTAGGGTGGAGTGTGACACCGCTGGATACAGGAGTGGCCTGGCTCTCCGTGGGCTGGCACCACAGATCACACGTAGCATCATCATCATCATCATATCACCAGGCCCTAACAGCTCTTCTTCTGGCATGACATCATCTGCCACTGCCACCCAAAACCTGGCCACCTGAGACCCCCCCAGTCACTCTGAGCTTTCCCTCCCACATCCACTCAGTTGCCAAATCCTGCTGGTTTTGCCTCTTAAATGTTTGTTCGACCCACAACCTCCTTGCCAACATCCTCACCATCCCTCCCCTGCTCTGCCTCACCGTCTTTGCTGTGCCTCCCACCCCCAGCCCGTGCACGGCTCACCCTGCAGCAGACTGCCTGCTGCCTCCCCGCTCCCTGCAGGCCTCTCCCCTCTGCGGCCTGCCTGCACTGCTCTCCCTGCCTACGTTCCCCTCCCACCTCCCTCCCCAGCCTCTGGACCCTGATTAGGTATAACCTCCTCCAGGAAGCTTTCCTGGAATGCCCAGATTGGGCAACAGGCCTGTCCTCTGAGCTCCTGTATCTTAGACTTGTGACACGATGTCGAACGTGTAGGTCACCGCCTGCTGAGCTGGGCTAGCAGGTCCCCGCCGAGCCTACCAAGGATTTAACTGTGTTTACTGCACATGGTGTGAGGTTATGACTGGAGGAAACCCCACCTAAGAGGCCGTCCCCCTCTTAAAAAATATACATATACAAAAGAAATTCATGAAAATGAGGTAATTTCCACTATTTCAAAATTCAGAACTCATGGAGTCTCCATAGACCAAAGCGCTTGATCAACAACAGCCTCCTCGGATGAAGCAGCGGATTCCAAGTCAGGAAAACCCGGCCGCGGGGCTGCTTCCCTCGCCCTCAGCCACGAGGACCTTGGGGGAGTAACAGTGCCCGGGGGCTGGGCCAGGAAGAGAGAGAATACAACAGAACTGGACTGTAGGCTTGCTGGGCAGGCTCCTTACTCTGACAGAACAGCTCCAGACCCAGCAACATGATCTCGGGGGAGGGAGGCATTCCATCACATGTTAAGGTTGGACAGCCGTTTCGGGCCTGCTGCTACCTGGATCAAAAGCACCATTAAAAAGCCCCGTCCAGCACCACGTGCTCCTGGCAGAAAGGAGACAGGAAGCCCCTTTTCTTTTCCTTTTCGGGTGTTTTCTCTTTGGCTGTGTTTGAGGGGTCCTGCATCTCCCTGTGTTAGGGCGAGACACTGATTTCCACTCCAGACCTTCCCTCTTGGACCAGCAACTTCTCCCCTGCACAGGCCTGCGGCCCGGCCGCCAGCAGCGTGGTGTGCGCGGCAGCGGTTTGCGCAGCCGCATGTCTCCAGGCTGTGCTTCTTGCAGACTCGGCAGGCAGACAAACTCTGTCTCTCACACACCCCCTCTGCTCCCTCAGGGCCAGTCCCGCCACAGCAGGGTGCTGGGGACGCTTAAAGGCCTGAGCGGGAGGCAGGAGGCTGCTCTCCCACATGTCCGCATCCTTCCCGGTTCTTCACCCCGACAGCAAAGCCCGGCCCTTGAGAGGCGCCCAGGGAGAGGGGCTGGCATGACCAAGAAAAGTAGGCTCGGATGACTAAGGCCCCACCGAGACAGGCCTGGCTCTGGCCTGGCTGCCCGCCAGAGAGTCCACAGCCGCTTTCCAAGGACGCCGAGGGCACATATTCTTGACAGGAGTCCCCGAGGACTGTCCCTTCCCAGCCCTGACCCTCCCGGGGCCCCGCAGGGCCGGAGGCTGAGCCACTCCCTCGGAGTCAACCTGCGTCACAGCAAGCTTGCTGTCTCAAGGACAAGTTCTCAGACCCTGGCGTCCCCGGGCAGTCGGGAGAGGGCCGGCAACGGGGCAACGCGGCCCCCTCGGGTCCCCGCCCGGGCCCTCCTCCCAGGGCGAGGCGCCGTCACGCCAGGGGCAGTGTGCACACCTTGGACATGTGTGTCCCACATACGCGGAGGCCCCAGGCCTCCTCCAGCCACGGGCGGCTGCCTCTGGGCCCTTCACTGTCCTTCAGCTGCCCCGAGCCCAGGGCGGGGCCCCCCAGAGCCACCCCCGGGCCAGAGCCTAGGGAGGCGGCGGCACAAGGGCCAGCCCAGCCCAGCAGGAGGCACACAACGGCTGGGGCCGCCCCAGGTTCCCACGGGCCTTCTGGGCGAGGGGTGTCTGAGCCACTCAAGGCTGGGGAGGCCCAGAGAAAGGGAGTCAGGGTTCTCTGTGGGAGGCGAGGCCCTGCTGCTGGAAAGGGTTCCAAGGCCCCTTGTCTTTAGATCAGATCGAGCCGCTCTCTCCCCAGCAGTGGCAGGCAGAGGGGTGCTGGGAAAATGCCTCCAAAGAGATGAGTCCCCGAGTCGCCGTAACTCCCAGGGCCTTCAGGCTGCTCGGCCATGCAGAGGCCCCGCTATAAAAAGGCCACTTTACCGTCCCTGGGGGAGGCCTCCAGTAGTCTGGGCTCTGGGGAGGCCTGCCTCAGACCACCACGTGCCCCGAGTTTATGAGAGGCCACCAAGCTGACCAGGACCACTTCTACCCACCAAGTCCCCTTGGTGCCACTAAGGGGAACTCTTACCCCTGCCAGCTCCGGGGCAGCCACTCTGGGCGTGGGCCATTTAGCAGGAGAAGCTGCCCACAGGGACACTGGGCCCAGCAGATTTACTGGGACTGCAGGGCCAGCCCCAAACAGGCCTGCTGTGCCCTCCTCTTTTCCACTCACGCCTCCCACCATTCCCTTCCACAAGCGTCCCCACGCCACCAGGACCTACCAGACTCAAGGCACCAGCCAAATACAAGTTCTGTCACCTCCCTCTTCACCTCTCCCTGTGCCCCATTCCCTCGCCGCAGGACCAGACCAGGTGGGGCTCCGATCTCTTTCCATCTGGATACCCCAACTCTGCAGCCAGATTAACCTTCCTAAAGCACTCAGCTCAGTCCAGGCCACACCCTGCTCTGAAACCTTCAATGGCTCCCTAGTGTTTCAGCTGAAGCCCGGCCCTCAGCTCACACGTGGGCCCAAATGCCAGTCAACCCCTCCTTTTGCATTTCCCACAACTCTAGTTAAGAGCAACCCCTTCGCCTTCCACCTGAGGACACCTGGCTTCCAGAATCTGCACAGAAGGCAGGGTGGAAGAGGGAAAGGCGGGGGAAGAGACACCTTTGAAATCACTGTGGTCCAATTAGCCAGGCTCTCGCCCTTCAAGCTTACAAACAGGAGTGCACGCCAACACCTGCTACAAAGGCAAACACTTCTAGATATCTTCATCTTCACCTCCCGAAACTCTCCCGAAAGGACTCCGAGCAGCCGGTGACTGACAGGGTGCTTTCCTTCTTGTCCTTCAGCAAGGGGCTTTCAGACAGAGGAAATTAAAAAGCCACCCATCTCCCCGTCGGGCGCGTTCCAGGGCCCCACCCACTGCGCCCATGTCCCTTCCCCTCTCCCCTCAGGGCCGTGTGGCCCCGCCACGCAGGCGACTGGGAGGGCAGAGCCTTCGGGAGGGGCTGTGCGGAGCCCGGCTCCCAGTCACGGAGGGGAGAGCGGCGAGAGCACTCAGGCGCCCGCCTGCCCGGAGAGCATCGCGGCTGAAGGGCCCTTGCGATGCGCGGGGCGGCGCAGGCGCGGGGCGGCCCGGACCCTGGCACACCGACGGTGGGGCGCAAGCTCACGCTGCCGCTTTGGAGACGTGTCAGTATCTACTAAAAGTGATTGGCATTTACCCTGTGACCCGGCAATTCTGCCTCTAATCCTACATTCCTATTATATATACACACTTACCTAGTATATAATGGTATTTTATATGTAATATACAAATACACATCTATCTAAAGAATAGTCTGTTTCTGGATCTAGGTGTTGTGAGAATGCATTAAGCTGTCCACTTACGAGAGGTTTTGGGGGTGTGCCATGAGGGGTTTTGTAAAGCAGTACTGTGCTGGCTCAGCTACTGTTCAGACTATAATGAAAAGATGCCAGAAGAAGAAAAGCGGAGATGGAGTATGGAGCAGAACGCTCAGCCCACAGCTGAGACGCGCCGCTCGACTACAGGAGTCCTGGAGAAGATGATCACACATCCCAGAAGACCAAGGCATCAAGCTCTCCAAGGCCCCAGCCCGCCCCTGCCCTGGGAACCTCCACGCCCGTCAGGACACCAGTGCCTGCTCTCACCCAGCAGGGCTTCCCCAGCTGCCAGGGGACCGCGCCCACCCGCCCGAGGCAAGAGAGACCGCGCAGCCCCCCCAGTGCCTTGTGCCAGGGTGCAACTCTCCGGGACCTTGAAAGCCCCCCTCCTAGAAAGGATGAATTTTCCAACGTCCAAACCGCTTGAAGAGGAATAGGAAAAGCACCGAAATAACTTGGTAAGCATTCTGTTTTGACAACGTGCTTGAGGAATTCACCATGTTGAGTGGGGAAACGTGAGCAGTTAAATCTATTCAATGTCATGACATACGAAATTGAAGCATAATTGACCCTGAGTGCTTGACAACTGGAAAGCACTTTGTTTCAGAAATGGAGGGAAATTTATGCTGGGAAATGCAAGAGATTGTCAAAAGTTTGATTGCGATGTGAGCAGGCCGCAACAAGAAGACTGCGATGGAGAAGGCGCTCCCACTCCGACAGTTTATTCCCATTTGAGATGTCTAGGGAACAGCATGGCGGCTCTGTCCTTCAGCTAGAAGGCAGTAAAACAATGACTGGTGCTGCAAATGTCAAACCCCAATGAAGAAATGCTCTCTTACCAATCATGTGGTTGGCAACGTGGATTTGGATCTCTCTCTCATTCTCGAAGGTCATCTGGCACTTGATGCACTGGTATGTTTTTTTCTGTTTGGAAATCAAAAAGAAATAATTCGAGAGTCAGGAGGTAGAGAAAAGAAAAGCAAAAATTCCTGGAGGGCCTGTCTCAAGACTTTCCAGAAGTCCCCTCCCATGTATCCCTAAGCCATTCCCTTCCCACCTCCTTCTGGATCCAGCTCTACCAGCCTAGGGAAGGGGCATCGGGTTAAAGTCCAAGTGAGCTACCCCTCTGCTAGAGCTGGGAAACTGCCTCGTCTCAAGTTGAATCTTTCTGGGAGCTGAGGGATGCTGCTCTGCTTGGAAGGGCAAATCTATCTATCCATCCATTCATCTACCCACCCATCCACCCATTCATCCATCCTCCATCTGCCCATCCATCCACCCATTCATCCATTCGTCTACCCATCCATCCACCCATTCATCCATCCTCCATCTGCCCATCCATCTACCCATTCATCCATTCATCTACCCACCCATCCACCCATTCATCCATCCTCCATCTGCCCATCCATCCACCCATTCATCCATTCATCTACCCATCCATCCACCCATTCATCCATCCTCCATCTGCCCATCCATCCACCCATTCATCCATTCTTCTACACATCCATCCACCCATTCATCCATCCTCCATCTACCCATCCATCCACCCATTCATCCATCCTCCATCTGCCCATCCATCCACCCATTCATCCATCCTCCATCTGCCCATCCATCCACCCATTCATCCATCCTCCATCTGCCCATCCATCCATCTACATACACACCCACTCCTCCACCCATTCACCTAAGGGGATGGGATGGATAAGGGGGAAGAAGACCATGTTCCCCTCCAAGAATATGCTTGGGTGGAAGTCTCTGGAGGCTACAGCTGGTGCAGAGAGCCATCCGTGATCAAAGTGATCTGGTTGTCCCCCGAAGGGACAGGTGAGTGAAGGGAGCTCCCTGCGCTGGCATGTACATCACCAGGGGCTTGGGCAGGAAGAGAGGCCTCCCGCACACCCTCCACTGCCCCTTGGTGGCAGGAAGGGCACTGCCAAGTAAGTGGGCCCTTTGTCGTGGCCATCCCTTTGTCTACTCATCCATCCATCTACACACACATCCACCCACCCACCCATAGATTATCCACCCATCCTTCCATCCATCCATTTATCCACCCATTCATCCATCCACCCACTCAGCTATCCATATATCATCCACCCCCCAACCCACCCATCATCTACCATCATCTACCTACCCACCCATCTATCCACCTATCCATCCAGCCAGCCACCCACCCAAACATCTATCCACCTACCCATCCATCTACACACACATCCACCCACCCCCAACCATTCACCCACTTGACCATCCATCCATCCATCATCCATCCATCCATCCATCCATCCATCCATCCATCCATCTTTCTAGCCATCCAACAACTTTCTCATCCATTTACCTACCCTAAGAACCATGTGGGGACACAGTTATTGCCAACTTCAGTGCTCAAGAGTGGCCAAGGAATTCCTCATCAGCCCTAAGCACACATGACCCCAGCTGATTCTACAGCTGGTCTCCACACACAGGGGCTTTTACCAGCTGCCTTTTCATAGTAAGGGCAGAAAAATGGAGATAAAAATCTTCAAATCTTCTTATAGATTCATTCCAAAGAGTGGGTCTTACTTTTACAAGTAAGTCTGAGCAGTTGTGAAACCAGCCCCCTGAGGACAGACGTGGTGTTGTCTGGGGGAAGGACTACGGCTGTGGGTTTTGTGAAGGATGAGGGTAGTACTGGGAACCAAAATATCTAACTCTTTTGAAGACCACTTTGGCTCCTGGGATGATGAGGCTTCTCTTATGCCTGGAAAAGGGAGTAGGACTTCAGATTTCTTGGCTGAGAACCCAGACCCAACCCTTCATCCTTGAGGGTTCAGTCCAAGTGCCACCTCTTCTGAGACACCCTCTCTTCCCACCCCAGAATGGGTGCAGGCCCCCCACCCCGGCCCCCGAGCTTATGTTAAAACCACGTGGGTAATTAACGCACTGCTGTATTGTCGCTGACTGTCTTCCCCCATCATAGTTGGAGCACCCAGTGGGCCAGAAGTGTGTTCTGTCCACCTTTGAGGCAGCACAGACCAAGTGTTCAACAAGCACTTGTTGAGCACATGAGCAAAGTTGCAGAATACATATGCAAAGCACTCTATTAGGGCAGAAGGGGCAGAGAGAACAAAAGATGACTTAAATATCCTAGAACCCCACCACCTTAGCATAGGGCCTGAACCAAGGTGAAAGCCTAATAATTATTTAATTGTTATCATGATTATTGTTGGTGCTAAGAAAATGCTGAACAAATGAGTGCATGAAGGAAGAAACAACTGGAGAAGCTGGTGCTGGGTGCTTCAGGCTCCAACAGCAAGGTCCCTGCTCCAACTCCAGGACCCACTCTGATGAGACCAGGGGCCTCTGAGAACTGGCATCTTCAGTGTGTCCTCAGGACAGGCCATGGCACAGGACTGAGAAGCAGGCACTCAGCATGGAGAGGCCCCAGAAAGAGCTGGGTGAGCTCAGGGAGCAGGGAGTGGAGATGGAAGGTAACGCAGGGTGGAGAGAGCAGCCTCGCACACGGGGAGACGTTCAGGCCATTGGGGGACAGCAGGACCGAGGGCTGCTAGGGGGCGCGGTTCTAGAGCACCATGCTCATAAAAGGGAACCACTAGGCCGTCTCTCCCTTCAAAACTATTCGTTCTGCCGCACACGTGCCCCCGCCCACTCTTGCTGGCAAGTACGAGACCCCCTGCGCTTGAACAAGCGAATGAGGAACAAACAAGTGAATGCAGGAATGAAGTGCACACAGGAGGCTCCTTCCCAAGGAAGCCCGGGAAGTCCTGCTGGACAGGGCCACCGCCCTGTGGGCGGGAGGAAGGGGGTAGTGTCAGGCTGTGGCCGTGTCGGGGGAGGAAGGCCGTGGCAGGGGAGGAAGACCATGTCCCCCTCCAAGGATGTGCTTGGGTGGAAGTCTCTGGAGGCTACAGCTGGTGCAGGGAGCCGTCTGTGATCAAAGTGATCTGGTTGTCCCCCGAAGGGACAGGTGAGTGAAGGGAGCTCCCTGCACTGGCATGTACATCAGCAGGGGCTTGGGCAGGAAGAGAGGCCTCCCGCACACCCTCCACTGCCCCTTGGTGACAGGAAGAGCACTGCCAAGTAAGTGGGCCCTTTGTCGTGGCGACACAGGCCCCAGGGGACTCTGGAGGGAGGAGCCAGGGGAACTGCTGACAACACACACCAACACACAACACAAACACAGAAGTGCGAGCATACACATACGTGTCCACACGCTCACCCTTACCCCAACTCACCATCGACACACAAGACCCTCAGAAACACACTTATGAGCCCTGTGCACGCAACCTAAAACCAGATATGTATGTGCAGCGCCCCCAGAGGAACGGGGGCCCACAAGGCCACACCGATGGACATATTCAAACCTGTCTGCAGACACGTACATACGCCTTCAGCTCTCTCACTGGAACGCTGACACTCTCAAATCTGCCCACAGAGCTGCAAGCAGCTCCCAATATAAAGACATGTGTGCACAGACCCCAACATGCACCCTCGTGAACACACACGGATGCATACGTGTGCATGTGCACACCCACACACAGACACACACACAGGCTCACCAGCCTGAACACCCTCTAAACCTGGCCAGCCCCCAGTCGTCACCCCAGTATCTACTCTTGGTCTGTCCCCCTTCTCCACCCCGCACGGGCCTCTCCTCCTCCCGAGCTTCAGACCCCACGAGGAGATATAATTACAGAAAGATGGAACGGGAGGCCCAAAGCACCTCCTCTGCCGTAGGCCCTGCCCTGGGGCCCCGCCCAGGAGGAGCAAAGCTGAGCTCCAGGGCCACCTTGCCCAGCACAGCCCTGGGCAGCCTCAGTGGGAGGCAGAAGGAAAACACACCCAAGAGTGGCAGAGCCGGAGAGGGAGGGGGAAGGACAAGCTGGGCCCTCCAAGAAAGGAGGGAGAGACAGAAAAGACAAGGGAGCTCCTGACTCTCCCTGACAATGGCCACAGCTGCCACTTACTGAGTGCCTGCTGTGTGCAGGCAGCTTCATACTGAGTGCTCACCACCCTCTGCAGGCTCCACTTTGAGGATGGAGAAGAGGATCCAAGAGGCTGCACCACTTGGTCAAAGCCCTGTGCTGGGGAGGTGGGATTCAGTGCCTGGCCGGCCCCTTTGGAACCCACTGTCTCAGCTGCCATTCCCAGCTCCACGCCCCAGACCTCCCTAGACAGGCCTGGTCTAGGTGACAGAAAGCTAGTGGGACCCACACAAGCCCTGTGCTCTGGATGTGTGTTTACCTGGCTGTAAAATGGGTTGTGAGAGCACCCAGGCTGCACCCCTGGCAGAGGAAGGCCCCATGGGGACCTGCTGAGGGGATGGAGGGCCAAGTTACACCCACACTGGCCTCAAGTTGGGTGATGTTATACCCATAAACAGAAGGGGAGGTAGAAACTCAATGCTTCACGTTTCAGCTGACAGCAGCCTCGGCCCCACGGGAACCCAGTCCTCCGAGAGCTGGTTGCTATGGAAACACTCCCAAGGGTCCCAGCCTGCCAGCCCCCAAGCCCTTGTAAAGCCCCCAGAGTCTGTTCTTACATGAGCGAGTCCTAGGGGAGGAGAGGGGTGGGCTAACAGACAGCTGGGCCTCTGCCCCGAGGCGTGCCCAGGCAGGGGCAGGGCCCCAGAGAATGCTGCCTTGGCTGGGGCCACCTGGGCTTTGTCTACTCCTTTCTGCAAATGGCCCGTGTGCCTGGGCCTCTAGGCAGGCAGGGATATGACTGCAGCTCACCCCTCGTCCGCAAGGCCTGAAGGAAGGGAGGAGAAGGCTGTGGGGCTCCCAGGAAACAGCCCCCTCAGGCTTCATTCCCTGTACTGCCACACACAGCTGCACATCTGTGGGTACATGGTGACACCTTTCTCAGCATGGATCCCCTCTTTGATGAAACAGAGGCCACAGCAATCCCAGACCGTTGCCATGGAGATGACATAGGAGTTGGTACCCAAGAGAGCACCTTGCACTTAGTAGGGGCTTTTACCAAGTGGTACTTGATGCTGGATGCAGGGCAGACTGGGGAGGCTCGATCGCCCAAGGCGGTGGAGGCAAGGGAAGCAGCTCCTTGTCCATCAGGAAACCCAGCTCAGTCGTGGGCAGTGCCGAAAAGGGAGGGGTGATCCTAGGCTGGGGTGCACCCGGGAGAAGCGGGCACGGGGGCCCAGCACAGCCACGCTGTCCCACAGCCTGAGCATGGGGCATGGCCACCCTGGACCCCAGCCCAGCCGGCCTCACCCTTCCTGCAGCCAGGATGGGCTCTAGGGTTTCTGGGCAGAGACCTGGGCCAGGGCACGGGCTGCGGCATCAGATGCGACCGCCCTGGGCTCAAATCCCCCTCTGCCTCTTGAGAGACAGCGGCTTTAGGCAAATGACTATATGGTTCTATGCCTCAGTTTCCTCATTTGCAAAATGAAAAGTTATGAGGATTAAACAGATGGAAAGTGCTTGGCACATCCTTATCCCTCG
The DNA here is from genome assembly GCA_008750895.1 of Mirza zaza. Taxonomy (NCBI): domain Eukaryota; kingdom Metazoa; phylum Chordata; class Mammalia; order Primates; family Cheirogaleidae; genus Mirza; species Mirza zaza. Next base: position 13,822 of record VSMD01029485.1, read on the forward strand.
GTAGGTGTAGACTGTTTACTGTGTACCTGGCACTTAACTGACTCATTTAATCCTCAGAGCAAAATGCGGGGGCCAGCACGGGCAACAGCCACAGTATTTAGCAGCTGGTGAGGACCCGGCACGGACCAGCCAGAGCAGACGCTGGTTAAAAAGACGGAGGTTAAAAGCCACCAACCCGGCCACCATGCCCCCCAGGGAGTGGTGGCTCTGGAGCTAGACATGAGTCTTACTACTGCTACCGACACTATTAATTACCATAACTGTGACCCACTGGCTTTGCAGGGGAGGACAGAGGCCCAGAGAAGTCAAGTCACTGCTGGGTCCTGGGAGAGGGAGATTTTAACCCAGGCCACCTGACTCTAGGGCCCAAATGCTCCCCAAGACTGTTCCCCAAGACCCAGGCCAACCTACAAGCATACGCTGGGCAGTGGTGACCACTGTCCATGCTCAGGACCTCCGAAGGGTGTCCTACTGGACACCCTACACGCAGCTCTGTCCTCCTTCAGGCGCTCCTCTCCTGGCCAGGTATCCCTGGACGGGTCCCTCCGGCTCACTGGGTTTCCGTGAGCCCATGTGCAGCACCAGGGTCTGGGCAGAGGCTCTAAGGTCCCTTCCGCTGCGGGATTCTCCATCACTCTCTCCAGCCCTCCTCTCTCCATCTGTCTCCTTCACCCCTCAGAATCCCAGGGCTCAGGCCCAAGTTCTGGTCCTAGCGCCAAACACCCCAGCAAACAGCCCTGTGCCGCAGCAGGCACCTGTGGTGGGCGGCCCTTCCCAAATCCTGCTTCTCTGCCAATGGCGCCAGCAGTGGCCCCTGAGGGAAAGATTCTCCTGAGACTGCCTGGCACCTCCTCAGTCTGGGAACAGACAACGCAGGCTCAGTGAGAACCCGGGCCCACACTGCCTGACACCAAGGGCCACGCAGGCTCCAGGCGCACCATCGGGGTCTCTCAGCCCTGTACCCAAGGCCTGTGAGGACCCACCAAGAGCCCAGACTTCCTCTGCCTCACTGAACGCCACCTGCTGTGGGCCTGTGGCTCCCTCTGGTCCTCGGCCCACAAGGCAGGGCCGTTTCTGGTGCTCCTGGCTCCCAGGCAGCTCCAGGCACAACAAGCATTCGGGAAAAATTTGATGAATGAATCAATCTATCAGTCAATGACCATAACAGCAATCAGAACCATTTCTAGGGTCCTTGCACACGAGCCACTGCACTAAGGGCAACGACACCTTAGATGACAACAATATCAGCTGGGGATTATGACTAGCGTGAGTGAGCCTGGAGCACCAGGTTCTCCGCCCTTCAAATATGTGTATTATCTGCACGGGTTGTCAAAAGAATGCCAGCTCTAAAGCCCAAAGAAGTTAGGGAGACCCAGTAAGCAAACAATGAAATCCTCCACAGATCAATAACAACAAGGCCAGCCGGCAGCAACAGAGCGCTCAGTGCGCGCCGGCCACGCGCCAGGCACTGTCACTGGCCCCACAACAGTTCCCAACGTCCAGACAGTTGTCATTCTCATTTTACAGATGAGCACTTGACAAACGAGGCCCAGAGACATAAACAATGTCACATGGCTGGGAAGGAAACGGCAACACCGTGGTTCAAACTCAAGGAGCCTGCCTAGAGCCGCTGAGCTCAAGCACCACACGCACGCAGCGCTGCTTCTCTGCGCTGCTAAAGGCAGCACCACCAGGAATGCGGCGCCCAGGGTGTGCGGCTCCGGTGGGGTCCGTGGAGCCTGGGAGCAGGGGCAGGTTCAGGCGGGCGGCACTTACCCGGGGCACTGGCGACGTCTGGGTACCTTTCCGGGGCCCACTGGTCTCTGGCGTGAGGTCGCGGTGGTCCACCTGCATGTGGCTTTCCAGGTCCTCGGCACTCTCAAACTTGACACTGCACTCGGGGCAGCGGAGGCCAGCACAGGGCCGGTCGGCGGGCTCAGGCGGAGCCAGGCCACCCACCTGTCCGTTGGCACTGCGGGCCATGCAGCCAGCACAGAGGCCATAGGGCAGCCCGTTGACATCGAGCTTTACCAGGTCCTGCTTGCTGCGGAACTCCTTGAGGCACAGGGCACACTTATAGAGCTTCTGCAGCCCCTGCCCGCTGGGGGAGGACGCGGCCGAGCTGCCTGCCAGCTTCTGCATGTGGAAGGTGCCATGGATCTTGAGCTCCAGAGTGGAGGTGACCGTCTGCATGCAGACCACGCAGCGGAAGCCCGTGAGGGAGTTGCGCAGGTCGGGGTGCATCTGGCAGTGCTCGATGAACTCCTCCTCGCTCTGCAGGGGCATCTTGCAGATGCGACAGGTGCCCGTGTCCAGGCTCTTGCTGTGGGTCACCTTGTGCTCGGTGAGCGTGAGCAGTGAGGGGAAGCGCTCGCCACAGATGGGACACATGTAGTGCTTGGCTGGGCCCCGGTGCGTCTGCAGGTGCTCCCGTAGCCCGTTCTCCGAGAAGAAAGTCCGTGAGCAGACGTTGCACTTGTGGCTGCCCTTGATGAACTCGGCCTTCTTGCGCGAGCCGCCATCCTCGCCCGGCCGGATGTTGTGGTCCCGCAGCCGGTGGTTCTGCAGCAGCACCTCCATGGTGTAGGCCGCCCCGCAGATGTCGCAGCCGTACATGGGCTCCGACGCATCCACGTCGTCCTCGCTGGCCTCGTGGCTGTTGGGCGCCTCGGGGTTCTTCAGCAGCATGCCCTGCAGGTCAGCGGGCTCGGCCTGCTTGGTGGCTGCAGGGGGCACCCCGTTGGCCGTGCCGTTCTCGGTCGTGGCATCAAACACGCAGTGCTTCTCCCGCAGGTGCTTCTCCAGCAGGACGATGGCGTGGAAGGCCTTGCTGCAGAACTTGCAGTTGTACTTCTTGCTGTGCGTGGTGATGTGGCACTGCAGCTCCACCTCGGTGCTGAAGGTCTCCCCACAGAAGATGCACTTGTGTGCCTTGGCCGGGTTGCCCAGGTGGCTGTGTTTGACGTGAACCTGCAGGTCGGCCTCCTTGCGGAAGTCCCAGTTACAGGCCGTGCAGCGGTACATCTTCTTCTCGTTGCTGTGCTTCACCGCCAGGTGCACCTGGATGGACACCTTGGAGTCGAAGACCTCCTGACACAGGGTGCAGTGGTACAGCACAAAGGTGTGCATGTCCAGCAGGTGCTTCTGCAGGTCGTCCACCGAAGAGAACTGCTTATCGCAGCTCTCGCACACATAGTGGGTCGACGTGGTCATGTAGTGCACCGTCAGGTGCTGCAGGAGGGACTCCTGGGAGTCAAAGTCCTCTTTGCACTGTGGGCATGCCTGCTTCCGCAGCAGCAGCTCCAGGTGCAGCTTCAGGTGTGTCTGGAAGCTCTCAAAGTTGGAGAACTTGAGGTCGCACTGATTGCAAGGATACTCGCCATTGGAGATAGAGTTGGCGCTCGCCGAGAGCCGCTGCCGCTTAGGGGAAGACACCTCTACGTCAGATGACACCGGGCTCTGCTCTGCCTTGGACTTCTTGCTGTGTGCCAGTGGAATGTTCTTGTGATTCTCCTTGATGTGCTTGGTGAGCTTCAGGATGGAGCCGAAGATGGGCGAGTTGGTGCAGTAGGGGCAGGAATAGACCTCCATGAAGGACTGTGTGGGCTGCATGACGGGAGACTCCAGCTTGGCACTGCCAACGCTGCAGTGGGCCTGCTGGATGTGCTCAGTAAGGGAGGACTCAGTGAGGAAGCCCATGGAGCACTGGTTGCAGAAGAAGGCGTTGTTGCCATCGGGCGGGTTGGTGTTGGGGCCGCAGTGGGAGACGCGGATGTGCTCCTGCAGGCTGTTGATGTCTGCGAACATCTCGGGGCAGTAGTTGCAGTGGAAGGCAGAGATGTTGCCGAACTGCATCACAGGGTAGGCGTGGTTCTTGTGCAGCTTGCGCACGTGCTCATTGAGGTTATAGAGAGTGGGCATGGAGTCCAGGCAGATCTGACACGTGTGGCTCTGCTGGGGCTTATCCGCATGGATGGTCTTCAAGTGGATCTCCAGCACGGCCAGGCTGTTAAAGTCCCGCTTGGAACAATAGGGGCAGCTGTAGACCACCTTGGACCAGCCCTGCCCATCGTCCCGCATCTTCTTCTGTCCCCGCAGCGGCTTCAGGGTGGAGTCTGGGGTGGAGCCACGCTCCACCGAGGCACTGGAGTCGGGCGTGGCGCTGCTCATGGAGGCCACGCTGCCCAGCACAGGGTCGGGACTGACGCTGTGGTTGCTGGAGTCAGGCTGCCGGTGGCTGTCCAGGTGGCAGTAGACGCCCTCCACCGAGGAGAACTGCTCGGGACACATGGGGCACTTGTGTTTCTGGTTGGCGTGGGCTTGGTGGATGTGGGCAAGCAGCGTGTTCTCGTCGACGAAGACCTCGGGGCAGTGGATGCACTGCAGGTCCGCCTTCTCCGAGAGCTGGGGGTGGCGCGTGAGCACGTGCTTCTCCAGCTCCTCGGTCTGGCTGAAGGTGTCCTCGCAGTAGTCGCACATGAAGTCGTCCTTCTTGGCTTCCTTCTCCGACTTGGCCAGATGCTCCTTGTTCTTCTTGTGGGCCTGCATGTGGCTCTGCAGCGAGCTGGTGGAGGAGAAGCCGCGCTTGCAGACGGTGCACTTGAAGGGCTTGCTGGAGCTGTGGGTCTTCAGGTGGATCTTGAGGTGGTCGCTGCGGGAGAACGCTGCCTCGCACTCGTGACAGTGGTACTTCTTGTCGCCCGTGTGCAGCTTGATGTGCCGGTCTCGGCTCCTCTTGTGCTTGAAGAGCCGGCTGCAGTAGGTGCACTTGAACGGCAGCTTGTCGCTGTGGATCTGCTCGTGCCTCTTCAAGTAGCTCAGGCGGATGAAGGACTTGTCGCAGAACTGGCAAGGGTATGGCAGGCCCGTGCCCCCTTCCTCCTCGCCGAGGCCGAGGTCGCAGCCATCTCCGATCATCTGCGTGGGTGACGCAACATCCTTGCTGGAGGGAGACGAGGCCACCCAGGAGAGTTGTGGGTCGTCATCACCATCTGCAGGGGAGGCAGGGAGGAGATTAGAGGCAGTCCCCAGGGCTGCCGAGAAACAAGGACAGCCAGCCTCTCTCGGCGCGGGCTGAGGCTGTGCAGCTGGCCAACTGCGCGGGGAGGGGGAGGGGCGGGGGCCGGAAGCGGGCGGACACGAGGGCCTTCCCGTCGGCACAGGACACGGCAGCGGGACGGCGGGTCACGGCAGGGAATGGCTTTTCCCTCAGCAACACTGCGGGGGCCGGACGCGGCACCCCCACCCCACCAGTGGGGGGACTGCCACCTCCCTGATGGAGGGAGCAGGGACAGCCTTGGACAAAGTCACCAGAAATGGCCTCACAGCCCATCGTCCCACAGGCCAAAAGGAGGACAAGTCCCCCACCTGATCAACACCCTCCAGCCCCCAACTCTGGAGGGGGATCCCCTGGTCCTTAGGGGCATGGACAACATTTTGCCAAAAAAACAAAAACAAGAAAAACAGCCTTTACCGAATCGTACCGGGCTGCACGCTCTGTGGGGACGGGCGGTGGAGCTGGAAGCTGCTGCTCAGGCAGTAGACAAGACGGGAGATGTGAAACCCCAGGGCACGGAGACATCAGACTCTAGCTCAGACAGGGGTAGGAAGTAGCTTAGGGCGCTGAAGACGCATTTCCCAGCCCTGACCATCCTGAAGGGGGCTGTTTTCTTTGTTTCTACTCCCCCCGAGCCCACCAGGGACCTCGGGAGATGGCCTGGTGGTCCGGTGAACACGGGAGGGACCAGGACGCAGCCAGCCACAGAGCTCGGAGCCCCGAGGCGAGAAGAGGCTCCCAGAACCCCTCCCTCCCTGGGACCGTCCCCCTCACTGGCCCGTCCAGCCTCACCCAGTCTGGCAGAAACTTAAACAACCCTAAAGGCTGGCGTTCCTGGGACAACAAAAGCACACAGGACACAGCACGGAAGCCCCGAGGTTCCTGCCAGGTCGAAAGCAGCCAGCCCAAGCAAGGCATGACTGCAGGGTCTCAAGTTTCTCTTCGGGCAGATTTAAAACTTAATAATGAATGAAACAGACCGCAGGCTGCTGCAGGCAGGGGAGAGACAAACAAAAGCTCAGATTTGGCTCCAACCTTGCTCTCCTAACCCCCAAGAAACAGCCACCGTCCCTGCCTCTGCAGCCACCAGCCTCAGCCTGCTGGAGTCTCAAAAGCGCCTCGCGGACAACCCAGACGTAACGCTGGCCCAGGGGCAGCCCAGACCTTCAGCAAGGAAAGGCGCAGGCGCACACATTTGCAGCGCCGGAGCACTGGCACACGTGCGCACACACCCGCGCACGCACGCGGCCACCCACGGAAACGCGGCCCTCCGTGCACGCACTCACCTGCCGACACACACACTCACGCAGTCACGCCCCGCGGCTCCCAGGCCCGCTCTCCACACAAGCTGCCGGCCCCAGACTTAACGAGAGAGTAAGGCTGGCCGGAGTGTCTTGAGGGGTCCCTCATAGCTGGTGCTGAGCCTGGTCCTAGCCCCACCCCCAGCTCTCCTAGGCCCTCCCGTGTCCCTGCGTAAAGACCCACCTGACCCTAAGTGGCACCTCCGGCAAACCTCAGCCTGGGTGGATGCCGCTCTCCAAGGCTCCCAGCTCTGACTCTCCTGACAGCCACCCCACCTCTGAAGCCCCACGCCCAGCCCAGCTCGAGGTGCCTCCCGGAACGCCCCCGGGGCAAGAGCACCTTCTCCCCTGGGGGCCTCACATTACGGGCCCTTCAGGCGGGAAGGGTGCAGCCACTGTCAGCTCCCCAGATGAGCCGTGCGGGAGGCCCGATCCCCTGCCTGCTAATTCCCAGCTCTTGCCAGCTGGGCTCTGCGGGGCGCAGACAAAAGGGACCCAAGGGAGGAGGTGGCTGGAGCTGGGGGACCTGCCGGGCCCCCACCCCTGCCAGGCGGACTGGCTTTTATTATTCTGATGTCTTAGCTCACACTCACTCAAGCTGCCACTGAGCCCGTCCCGAGTGCCCAGCGCCCTGCTAAGCACTTTCCCACAACCGTCGAGGTGGGAACCAGGGCCACCGCCACTGGACATACAAGGAAACTGAGGCACAGCCTCGGTGACTTGGCTGAGAATATAACAGCACCGGCTACTAATACTGGGACCTTCCACGTTTGGGCCCCTTGACCATAACATGCGCCTGGGCCAGCTTCCACAGGTCAGACGGCCAAACAGGAGCACTCCTGCGTGGGAAGGGAGGAGAGGTAGTCGGGCTGGACCTCCTCTGAGCCCCTCGAGAGCAGGGCTGGATGCGCCCCACGCTTTGCATTTCGGGGAAGAGCCCGCCAAGGCCCAGAGAGCGCAGAACCCACCAGACGCTGCCGGTGGAGAAGGCGCGACAGGAGGGGGAGGGGCGTCGGGTCCGCCTGCTCCCGAACACTTCACGCCACCTGAGGACCAGGGACAGACGCCTGCACTCAGAGCCTCTGCACTCCAATTCCCACGCACCCTGCGCATTCCTCTAACCTTCAGACTCAGTTTATGCACCTGCAAAGGGGGACCAGTGTGAGGAACGGATGAAAAAAAGTGCTGTGCAAAAGCACTATTGTTCCACTGACACGAATCGTCCACATCTGTGGAGACGGAAAGGGGATTACCAGCTGCCTAAGGCTGGGGCGGCAGGGACTGGCTGCAGGCAGGAAAGAGGGATCTTTCTGCGATGACAGAAATGCTCTAAAACCAGACCACAGAGAGGCTTGCACGGCTCTGGAACTTACTAACGAGTGGCTGCGTGGCTCGCTCCAAACAAGCGAATTGGGGGCATGCAAATTATACTTCAAAAAGCTGTTCCACAAAAGCACCATTTTGCCAATAATAATAATTAGTACTAATTAGTACCACTAGTGCTAATAATATTAGCAGCTATACTTAGTGAGCATGTCCCACGTGCCAGCATTGTGCTAAGTATGCCTATGATCACAATTAATTCTTTTTAATCCTCACAGCAACCATATCTGGTTGTCTCCAGTAACATCCCATTTTTGAGATGGGGAGGCTGAGGCTCAGGGGGTGCGGGACTCGCCAGTACGAGCAGATGCCCCAGGCTGCTTGGCGGGACTGCATCTCCCAGTTGTCCCCAGGCCCCACCTCTGCCACTCACCCACTGAGCTTTGAAAAGGAGAATCTGAACCTGCCCCATGCCACAGTACCCAGGGCTCATTGCGAGCTGCCTGGTTGGTTTTATTTTTCTACAAATAAGTTTCAAAACTAAAGCAAAGCATACTATTCTAGGAGCAACAAACAGAGCAACTGCTGAGACGATACTCACCTGGACTGAAATGAAAATAAGGCTCCTTACACCAAAAAGGCCCAATCAGGGAATAGGCATGCTGGCCTGTAAAATCCCGAACTCAGACTGTCCTGTTTCAGGCCTTGCATGCAAAGACCATCCCACCGTGCCTTTTGCTCCGGGGCACTTCTCAAAGTGCACTAGAAGCTGACTGGAGAGATGAGCTGGGCCACAGCTGAGGGTGTGTCTGCAGGTGTCAGCAGAGGAGAGGCTGTTCCCTTTCCTCTCAGCGGGAAGGCTGTCCTCATGCTGACTGCTGGGCACCACAAACGCGCTTGCACGCACGCGAACACACACACACTCGTGCAATGATGGCAAAGACGATCGCAACGTCCCCTTCAACCCGGACACTCCAGAACTCAGGGAACAGGCAGGTTCAAGGAAAGTCCCACTCAACCAGCTACCTTTTTATTTTCAAGTAAACACGTGCATAGATTTTACTATGTGCCAGGCAGTCTTCTAAGAGTTTACATGTATTAACCCATTCAATCCTCTCAACAGCCCAAAGAATACTGTTATTAAACTTTCCATTCACAGATGAGAAAACCAGGGCACAGAGAGGCTGAGTAACTTGCCCAAAACCACACAGCTAGCAGGCAGCAGAGTCAGGATACAAACCTACGCAGCCCCGTTCAGTCGCTGTTTCCACCCACAATGCCACACTGCCTCCCTCCTTGGGAGGAGGGACACAGAAAAGCAAAAGGGGGATACAGTGACTAATGCCAGACCCTCGGCTTCTCCCTCCCTCCAGAATAAATGCAATCAAAGAAATGAGTAGAAAAATCACTTTCAAAATGGAGATTAAAGTCATTTAAAAATGACTAATCCTGCAAGAAGGCCTGGTAGGAAACGGGTTATGTGAGGCTTATTGCTGGCACTGCAAGAAGAGAACCAAAACGAGTATAAAAGACAGGAGAGTTTTTGATAAAAATTCAATTAAGTAGAAAACAAGAACATTAACTGGGTTTCAGAATACGTCAGCAGCAGAAAGAGCGGGTAGATCCCAGGCACATGAGGTCACGTCCAGTGACCACCACAGAGCAGGACATGGGCGGTAAGCTGGTGGCAGTCTCCCACACCCCTCGTCCAGGCAGAGCAGCACAGAGTGGCCCCCCAGGATGGCCGGGAGCCCCAGCTCACAGCCCCTCCTGCCACAGAGAATCAATGTCGGGCTGCCAGCAGGGGTGCTCAGACCAAGGAGGGCGGGCGACCAGCCCACAGACCCACAGGAGCGAGCCAAAAGGGGACCTCCTGCAAAGGGGGAGGGGGACGGATTGAGGAGCACATGGACACCTTGTCACTGAACCTATGCAAGAGGAACAAATGGCCCTGAAAAGAACTCGGGAAGGCTCCCTGCATGGATAGGAGGGTGAAGACAGCGAAGGCCCCGGAAGCTCCAGGGTCCTTGAGTATTCCTGGCATGGGCAGTTGCATCTGCATGAATGAAAATGTCCATCAGCCTCCAGAGGGGACATGAGCTGAGCAGTCCTAGAAGTGAAGCTGCCACCCAAGTGCACAAGTGGCTCCTGTGGACTGTGCCAAATGCCGCAGGGTCGGTCCCCGGTGCGCCCACCTGGGCCTGCCATGGACGCCGTGGAGCACGCAAAGGACTGGCCGGCCATGGCGGGCAGGGCACTCCGGAGATGTGCTGGGGCCTGGGACAGGCCGGCCGGCAGAGAGCTGGGCCTCTGCTGCTCTGCGGGGACACGGAAGCTGGACTCCGTGCTCCCCGAAGTCCCTTCCAGGTGAAGAACATAAAAGCCACCGCGGGCCCTGCTCCTACCACCCAGGTGTCTGCCTGACGGTCACAAAAAGGCAACCCTCAAAGGGCCTCCTTTGTTTCTTGGTAAAAATGAAACTTGCCAAGAAGACAGTTCCCCCAAGGACAAAGCTCTGTAATGTGCTGAAAGAGCCCCCATCTGGCCCCTCCAGAGCTCCAGCAATGGGGATCCCAGGCCAGAGGAGCAGGACCCCACACTCGGAAACCACCTACTCCTATCCCGCAGGATACAGACGGAGAAGCTGAGGCCCAGAGAAAGAAGAGAACTTACAGGATGGCTAACCGGCAGTGGCTGCCTAGAGAGCAGTGTTCAGAAGGATTCTCAGGCCATATCTGGACTCAGAAGGAAAGAGTGCTGAAATCAAGTGGCGATGCCTGCCACGAGCAGAGGCATGTGGGAATGGACCAGTCAGAGAGCACTGAGCAAACTGGAGGAAGGTGTCTCCTGACTCCCAGTGCTAGATGTCTTCAACCATCAGGTTTTCTCTCCAAGAAAGGGCCGCCCATTCTCTCTGGGAAATGCAGCTTGGGGGCAAGGTTGCCAAAACCCTGCTGTTCTCACAGAGACAACAGGACCTGCTGGACCCCATGGAGCTGTGTCCATGGAGCGGGGCTCTGCAGCCGGAGAGGTCAGCTCTAGCCCCAAAGTGGGCACAAGGCAGCTTGGGCACCCCAGGAGTGCAGACCGACTTCCCCAGAGCCAGAGGGGACAAGAGCCGCAAGACATGAACTACGGATTGTGCTTCCCATGGAGGCAGCCAGAACCTCAACAGATGGCTTTCCAACGTGAAGTGACCAAATTCAGCTCAGGGCGGCATCTGGGCACATTCCTGCACTCTTCTTAGGAAACTTCGAATCTGTACCCCATTCTGTCTCCCTGCGCCCCCCGGGAGCTGGCGGCAGCAGAGGGCACACAAATCTAGAAGTCAGGAGCCCCGGTCCTCAGAGGCAGCTCTGTTGCTGAGGGGCCTTAGGGAAGTCACTCTCCCTTTCTGGGCCACTGCCTAGTCCAAGACATAGGCGGACTGGGAAACCTCTGAGGCCCTTTCCTGAAGCTCCTTCCAGCACACTGTGATGCAAGCATCCCTGAGAGGCCCAAGCTGCCCTCACAGCAAACACAGGCCAGAGTGGGGGCCTGGGTCCCAACGTGCCAAGGCCCAAGAGGAGACAGGCCAGAGCTCTGAGGCTAGGGGTGGGGGCATTCTCACTGGCTCAGTGCCCACCAGAGGAAGGATCCAGGTTTAAACTAGGTGTAGGAGTCCTCCAGACACCAGGTGCCAGAGCTAGCCATGCATCCCAGAATACTCCTCAACTCAGTCACCTTTCTGCATATAAAACTAACATCAGTGCATGGGGGTAGGAGAGGCTGTACAGTTCATCACTCATCTTATTTCACTGATGTTGCAAGAAACTGAGGCAACACCGCAAGTTACAGGCAGATCCAGGACTAAATGCATAATAATGACAGTATGACAGCTGTTACCGTTTACGGCACATTTTCTACGTTTCTATGTGCCAGGTCCTTTGTCAGCATTTTCTCAATTGTCTTTCACAACATCCCTATAAGGTAGGTACTGTTAACACCCACTTCTTATAACTATGCAAACTGAAGCCCCAAAAAGGAGAGTAACTTCTGAGTACACCGAGACAACAAGTGGCAGCTGCCCCCAGCCCACCTGCTAAGGACTAGACTACACTGTCTCGCCAGGCCCCAGGGCCAGTTCAGGGCCCACCCCACTGTGGCCCCCGCCCCCTTTCCGGAGGCCCACTGTGCACAAGCACATTGCCAGGCCCTGTGGCTCAGGCCAGGTGGAAGTCTCAAGCTTTACAGCCCCACCTGCCACTAAGGCAAAGTCATGTCCTGAAGTGGGCAAAGCCAGTGGAAGGTAAGCAGGCCAGGCTGGGTCTGAAGCCAAGCACCAGTGCATGCAGCTGGCCTCTTTCCTCCTTTCCGCTTGAGCAGGCTGCTTCAGTAGCCTATGCAGAACCAAACACAGGCAGAATAATGTCCACATCTTACCCCCTATGAATATGTTACATTATATGGTAAAGTGGAATTAAGGTTGATAACCAGTTGAACTCAAAATAAAGAGATTATCCTGGATTATCTGGGTGGGTCCATTGTCATCACAAGGGCCCTTAAATGTGGAAGAGGGAGGCAGAAGAGGAGGTCAAAGTGATGCAATATGACAAGGGCCCAACCAGCAATGCTGACTTCCAACCTGAAAAGGGGCCACAAGCCAAGAGATGTGGACAGCTCTAAAAACTGGAAAGGCAGGAAATGGATTCTCCCCTAGAGACCCCAGAAAGGAACGCAGTCTTGCCAACACCTTGATTTACCCCAGTGATGTCTGTGTCAGACTTCTGACCTATAGAATTGTAAGATAATTATGTTGTTGTTGTTTTAAGTCACTATGTTTGTGGCATTTTGTTACAGTAGCAATAGAAATCGAATACAGCTTTTTGTACCAGGAGTAGGGTGCTACCAGAACGAATACCTGGAATTGTGTAAGTGGCTCTGGAATTGGGCAGTGACCAGAGGCTGGAAAAATTCTGAGAAGTATGATTTCTTGAAAAGCCTAGATAACCCCAAACAGATTAATGGAAATATGGATGTTAATGGCTCTGTTAGTAAAGACTCAAAAGAAAGTAAAGGAGCACATTAGAGAAAACTTAAATCACCTTAGAAAATATCTAAACCATCTAAACCATCACGAACAAACATCATGAACAGATATTAAGAGAAATGATGATATAATATTAAAGGCACTGATGGTGAGGGCTTCTCAGGAAATTAAGAATATATTATTGCAAACGGAATGAAAGGGAATCCTTAATATTTAGTGGCAGAAAACTTAGTGAAATTATGCCCCCAGTTACGTAAACAGCATAAACCATACAAATTGATAAACTTGGATGTTTAGCTGAGATTTCCAAGCAAAATGTTGAAGGTGTGACCTAATTTCTTCTTGCTATTTGCAGTAAAAAGAAAAAAGATTGAGAAAAGAACTGTTAAGCAACAACCATCCAAAAAAATCTAGAAATTAAGGATTTTGGAAATTTTCAGATTGCAAAAACACTATAATTAAGAGATTTACTTTCAAGAAAGTATGCTCTAGACAAAAAGCTGAGACAAAATTCTACAAGCTGGAAACAGGCTGATAAAACTGCTCAGATGCAGATATGCGCTACCTTTCATGGGGGAAAGAATGACTCAAAGGGTGGAGCCCTAGGCCCTGAGGGTGGAGCTGTGAGCCACTGGATGGGATCAACACAGGACCAGGTTCGGATCCTGGCACTGTGTGACCAAAGGCAAGCATATCCCCTCTTTGTGCTTTCGTTTCCCAACTCTGAGGGGATCAGATGAATAGGTGTCTAAGAGCCTTTGTAGCTCTAAGAATCTGTGATCAATTGATGATGCCTGCCCTGAGTAGAGAATGAGAAGTGTCAGGTGTTTTTTTATTCGGCACATATTTGTTGAGCCTGCTGGTCCTTGAAGGGTGTAGAAGTTACCCAGCATTCTTAGTTTCTACACTCTTACCTGCCCAATCTTTCTGTTGATTAATTGCTATCTAAAGTTTAAACCGGGTATCCTCAAACTGCAGCCCACGGGCCACATACGGGTGTTTTTGCCTGTTTGGTTTTTTACTTCAAAATAAGATTTGTGCAGTGTGCATAGGAATTTGTTCATAGTTTTTTTTAAACTATAGTCCAGCCCTCCAACGGTCTGAGGGACACTGAACTGGCCCCGTTTAAAAAGTTTAAGGACCCCTGGTTTAAATTCTAAAGCAACCCTTTGCTGCTTGGAAGTAGCTTGAGAGAGAGAGAGAGAGAGAGACCCCCTTTGACGGCAGTAGGCAGTACTGCATCTAGATGCTCGATTTCCCTAGAGAGACAGATGGGGCGTGGTGTAAAGAAGGACAGCCCAAACCCTGGGAAACCAAAGTCCAGCCTGGGGTGGGAAAGGGACAAGGCAGTGGAGGTCCTTTCCTCAGAGGCAGGCCAAACAGAAGCTGACATGGCTCCCCTTGAAATCTTGAATTACAATTATGCTATTAGTAAAAATAACAGCAGCTTCTATGCAGCCACCCTGGAGGGAGCTGGGAGTCCCTTGTGGATGTGATCTCGTTGTCCCCAGTGAGGCCACAGAGAGGAAAAGCAGGGATCAGTCTTCCAGTTTGGGGAGGAAATATCCGCAGGGCGGGAGGCTCAGGCATCGCTCAAGGACAGAAACTGGCGCGTGGGGGTCAGTGGCACAAAGCTGAGAGAAGGCACACCTGGCTAGAGGGCCACTCCCCGAGCTGGCCTCGTGGGGGTAAGCAGGATCCCACCTTCTCTCCACCTCAAAAGTACCCTTGACACACAGCTTCTGAGAGCCCCAAGCCCTCGACGGTCGGGAAGACAGGGCCTTCCCCAGCCAGCTTCGGGGGCTGCTGAAACAGCTACCACCAAAGCCCTTCACAAAACTTACAGGGATCCAAACATCACCATAAGGTTAACACACTGACTGCCACACTCGAAAAAAATTTTTCCCTTGGGGTTACAGTGTTTTATTATGAAAATAGAATAAAAACTTAAAAAAAACCCAATCCTTTCTAATTTAATGAAAAATTTGTTATTTTTTTATTATTGTTTTCTGTGTGTGAGTTATATGCAGCTTGAAAAATAGTTCACACGGCTCCCAAAGTAAAGGGACGTGCAAGTTACATATGCTTCACAAGACCCCAGGCTCAAAACTAGCATCAGTTAAATACAACTCACATGGCAGTTAATGTGTTAAAGAGATTCCGCCAATTGCAGGGAGACATCAGCCACTGAGGGACAAGGGAGTCACAGGTAAGAACATTCATGGGCTCATTCAGTATTCAGAAGGAGCTGCCACTCATTCACTGTGTGACCATGGGCAAGTTACTGGACCTCTCTGAGCCCCCATCTCCTCATCCATAGGACGGGGATAACAAGCGTGGCTACCATGCAGAGCGGTTAGTATTGATATGCAGCTGAGTGTCCGGTAAATGCTCACTAGAGAAGACGGAGGCGGTTCCTAGCGTGACCTACCCTACGATCGTTAACCGTGAGCCCCGCCATGCGTGCGGCATTCACCCAGCACTTCACACCCTTCACCGTGGACCTCGGGGGCGACTCTGCACAGGGGTGGCGGTGACCACGGTGCCGTTCTGCTACTGTCATTCTCCCCGTGTTACACGTAAGCAGGTGCCGCACGCCCAGGGACCCCGTCCAGTTTGTGTTCCTCTTTCACACGCAAAAGGAGCTTGATTACACAGTAAGTTGTGTGGCCGCCCCACAGAAGAAGAAACAGAACAGAGAGGTTAGGTCACATCCTGACATCACAAAGCAGATGCTGAATGGAAAGGCTGGGATCGAACTCCCAGCCCAGGCTCTCAGCCAAATGGACAGGCAGAAGTGACAACCCGAGCAATGGGTCACAGGTCATCATGGCTGTCGTCCCGCTGGACAGTCTCAGGGCCACCCAGTTATCAGTGATTTTGTAAAAACGCCAACATTCACAAAGCAGGAACTACTAACATTTTTTAAAAAGCCATGGCCAGCCACGGTAGCTGATGGTTATAATCCCAGTACTTTGGGAGGCTGAGGTGAGAGGACAGCTCTAGGCCGGGAGTTTGAGACCAGCCTGGGCAACATAGGAAGAGTCCATCCGAACAAAAAAATAAAAAAAAAAAAATAGCCAGGCACAGTGGTTCCGGCCTGTAGTCCAAACTACTTGGCAGGCTGAGGCAGGAGGATGCTTGATCCCAGGAGTTGGAGGCTGCAGTGAGCTATGGTCCCGCCACTGCACTCCAGCCTGCCTCAAAAGAAAAATCCAGTCACTTCTGGCTATTCTTGAAGGAAAAGACCAACTAGCACAGGCTCTGCATCTGGCACACTGATGAGGGCTGAGCCACGCTCCCCCTGTGGACCAGGGACACCCCTCTTTTGCACACCCAGACCAATGGGGCTCCCTTCCCCAGTACATGGTGTCCTGGGTCCCGAAGACGTGTGTTCTGGTGGGTGGCTGGGGGCCAGCAGCTGGGCTTAGGCTCCCAGCTCTACCACTTGCTCTCTGTGTGACCTTAGGCAAATTAATTGCCCTCCCTCTGTTGCACAGATGGAGAGACCTGCCTCAGTTTCCACATCTGTAACACGGAGTCCCAACTACGGGCCCGTTATACAGGTGAAATCAGTCAGTATGTGTAAGGTGTTATATAGGGTAAATGTTCCGTAAGGTATAAAATGTCGCTGGCTACTGGCTCCCAGCGCACCATAAAGTGGTCACAGAGCAGAGAGTGAGACAGGAGAGCCAGCAAGGACTGCAATGGCCTGAATGGACACAGTCAGTACACAGTCTCATCGCCCTGAGACCTGATGGGTGACAAAGTGGGTCTAAGTAGGCACCAACCGTGATCGCCCTGAGGAAGACAGTTTGCAAAGCGAAGCAAACTGGATCTGCAGAAAGGCCAGAGGGCCCTTGCCATGTGTAATGCCCAGACGTCAGACCCGAAAGGAGCCTGCCTTCAAGACCACTGCATCATACAGATGGAGCCCAACGCTCTCACTATACAGATGGAGAGACCGAGACGCCAACAGCTGTGCTGTGGCTTGGACTTGGGTCTGCCAGTTCCCGGGGGAGGGCGGGAGATGAGGCTCAGGCTCCCAGAACGCCCCCACCCCACCACCACGGGGCTGCTGTCTCCAAGGGCTGCCAGGCGGGCAGGACAAGAAGGAAGTGTCCACCTTTCCCCTTGAAGCCTCTGACCTCGCAGAACACACAGCCTGCCAGGCTGCTCCATCCCTTAGACAAATTTACTCAGCACTGATATTGAAAATGCAATTGAGCTCGAGTTTTATTGCAGAAATTAAACAGACTAGAAAAGAAAAAAAAGCCAGCACTCATCAACTCGCCCGACAGCTGGCTGTGATCAAACTTGCTAAAAAGGAGATCGTGATCGACTCCCCCCAGCAAGGAAGGGCCCCGGCTGCCCCACAAGCGCCTCGCCAAGGGCTCCTGGAGCCCAGGGGCTCTGGATGGGTCCCCCACCAGCTTCCTGGCGTGGGCCTCCCACAAGCCCTAATGTCGCCTGCTCACGTCTGCACGGAGTGGCGCCTTGTGAGGTCATCTCTATGAGCTTCAGGAAACAACACTGCCAAGGGCCGGCGCAAAGGGCTCTCTGCTCAGCTCGGGAGAAAGCAAAATGCTTTCGGGGTTGAATCACTGTTTTTCTTTACTCCCTTTGGAGACCGGCAGAGCCCACATTCGGCCGTGTGCGTGGACCTGGGACTGGAAACAGCTGTGCTCTAATTGCATGTAAAGTGTACCAAAACATCCCTTTTATCACAGACTGGGAATCTGTTAGCATCTGTCTCTCCTTTGTTTCTTCCACAAGATACAAGCTTGTTTCTACATTTTTCTCACCTGTAGCGGTGATTAAAATTCATTATAAATGAAAGGAGTGAACAGAGAAACAAGTTCCTCTGTGTACCATTCTAAACTCAAATTAGAAACAGCTGTTTGCTAATTCATGCAGCGATGTTTTGTCGTGCTCTGTGAATCAATAATAACTCACCCTATTGCTGCAGAAATTTTTGGATAATCCATATATTTAACGCAGCGTTGGATTCTCTAGGCAGTGTGCGGCGGCGGCACGGGGGGTGGGGGGGTTGGGCTCAGCGCTCAGGACACGTGCCCGCCTGCCCCGACAGAGAACCCTAAACTCAGAGCTGCCCAGTGCCTCTCCCCCCACATGGGTCCTGGGAGGACCAGAAGGAAACCCTGAAACAGGCTCCTCATCTCCTTCCCTCCCCCGGAACCACAAAGAAAAAAAATCAACTCTGATTAAACGCAAACCACACACACCCTCCAGCCGCCGGAGGGAACAGCAAAATTAAAAGTCTAATTGGTACCCGGAACAATTTAAAACTATTAAGTATAGGTGAAGCTTTTCTCTAAGAAAATAATCCTTTGATTGGGATTAGGCATGTTTGGATAGCATTTTTCCTGTCCATGCGTTTTAGTTGCAGAAGCTAGAGACACAGGCCGGATGTCCTTAAAAGCCTCTGAGAAGTGGTCAGGCATCCCTTTGTCCCCTATGGGGACAAGGGCATGTGGTGTCCAGAGCTGCCACCTGAGGTCTTGGACGGGAACAGATGTTCTTTCTCCTTTGTAGGGAGGGCTGTGGGCAACACCTTAGAAGCCTGCACTGACACTGTGGCATGCCACACCTGCTCTGTCCTAACACCCGTGTCCTCCAATACACTGCCTCCAGGAAGCCTTCTCTGACTGCCTCTGTGACCATTAGTTTCCCTTCCTAACCTTCGGGCCCTGCCTCTTTATATTTGAGTGCTTGGGGTGTCCTTAGGTCCCCTGCACCCTTCTGGGACTGGAACATGTTCACACTTTTTATTTCGTGTTGTTTTTGAGACAGGGTCTCACTCTGTTACTCAGGCTGGAGTGCAGTGGCACAATCATGGCTCACTGTGACCTCGGACTCCTGGGCTCAGGTGACCCTCCCACCTCAGCCTCCCAAGTAACTGGGACTACAGGCACCACTCCTGGCTTATTTTTAGAATTTTTTGTAGAGACAGGGTCTTGCTATATTGCCCGGGCTGGTCTTAAACTCCTGGTCTCAAATAATCCTCCCACCTTGGCCTCCCAAAGTGCTGGGATTACAGGTGTGAGCCACCACACCCAGCCAGAGCTACTTTTTGAAGTTCCGACTGGTATTATCTGCAGAACCCACTCTGTGGCCAGGCACGGTGCCAAGCTCCACCTTGCCACGCCCTCCTGTGTGGCGACCCCTGTCATCGCTGCCCTCTCTACAGATCACACATCTGAGGTGCGGAGAGGGCAAGAGCTCCACAGAACTTAAGTGGAAGGAGCCTGGAACGACTCCCTATTGCTCCAGAAAGCCACCAAGACCACCCACTGTGACACATCAGAGAGGTATGCTGGCCCGCTTCACTGGGCCCACACTCTGAGCCTTTGCCCACCAGGGATGCCACCCGCCTGGTCACCGCCCACTCAAACCCAGCTGGTTGCTCGGCCACTCCACCCACCTCCTGCGTGGCTAAGTCAGGTCCTCGTTTCTTCCCTCCCCGGTGCTCACCTGGGCCGCCAGGAGGCGGCAGTCCACCACGTCCTGGGGGCAGGGTGCAGGGCGGGGCAGGGGCGGGCACAGAGCCCATGCTAGTCTGTGGGAGCTTTCCCTTGGACGGCCAGTGGGTGCCAGACTGCGCCAGCCGGCAGCATCGGGAAGCAGGGCGCCCAGACAGGCCGGCTCGGGAGGCGGGCGCTCCAGCTGGTCTTCGAAGGAGTCTCGTCTCCACTGACCTGTGTACTCCAAACACGGGGCACCTCCCACCGTCGGAACCCAGGGTGATCTTCGGGGCAGCCCAGATGGTCTCGAAGGCGCGACGCACAAATGAGACGGGACAGGCCCTGCGTTCCTGCGCGGGGGCGGAGGCCGAGGCGGAGGCCGAGGTGGAGGCAAAGCGCGGCAAGGCTCGTCCAGAAGGCGGCAGCTCCTCAGGGAATGACGCCAGGGCGAGGTTCTCCTCGGTTTTGTTTCTCGTTCCCTTTTTGCTATAAGGTTGCTGTCAGCTTACAACAAATGACTCTGGTTTTCCATTTGCAGAATGAAGTGAACGAACTCATTTAAAGAAATACTAGGAGAATCACAGCACCAGCGACACTCACGCACTGCAGAAATCACGGCCCAGGCACACAGCCACCTGACGCTAAGGCGCCGGTCCAGGAAGAGGGGACAGGGCCTTCAGGTGAAGGGGAGGTGGGAGCCAAGTCGGGAGAGGAGAAGCTTCTGAAGCAGCAAGGAGGCAGCCCTCGCGGCTGAAGCTGGGCATCGTGGGAGGCGCAGCGTGGAGGCGTGACGGGGGCCCATCGCAAGGCCTCGAACCCCAGCAGAGGATGCCATTCGACGGTGCCTGGGCCCCTGGTGTCTGAACAGCCCCCCAGATCACGAGTGGGCACCAGGAGGACCCGACTCCCAGTGCTCTTTCTACACCTCCCACAAATCCAGTTCTGATCAATGGAGGACCCAAAAACTAACAACTCCTAGCCCATCAGCAGAGCCCATTTCAAGAAAGCCTGTGATCAGTGACCCCAAAGACCCCAGAGATCTGAACAGTCGAGACCTGGTGCCTCTGGAGGAGAAGACCCTGGGAACTGGCAGCCCCCCCATGGGGCTGGGTGCTCGAGTACAGAAGGATCGACACTCCCCCCGGAGACCCCTCAGCGGCACCCAGGGAGACAGACGCACCATCCCTCAGGGAGTGCAACCCAGCCAGCTTCTCCAGTTCTGGAATAAATCCCCATGGCACGCCCAAATACACATCTTGGGCCCCAGAATGATGATGATGACGAAGGGCTGCCCCCAAGGGAGGGGAGGTGGCCCTGAGGAGCCCAGGGACAGCAGACTGAAGTCTCCATCACATGCTCACTCCAGGGCTTTGCCCCTGAACCCACACTCCTAAATTAGTTTTCTTCCCTAAACCCACATGGCCTTTCCCTGCCAGAGCACATACGAGTACAGCCCTGGACGCTAAATGGGTGTACAAGGTAACTCCAGCGGCACTTCTGTTCATCGGATCCAGGACAAGCCTCCGACTCTCAAGATGCCCCCATATCCCTCCCTTCCGCACCACCATCCCCAGTTAACTGGGAACCAAATCAGAGGTCTTCTGGCTTCGCACTCTCCATTCCGCTGCAAACCCTTCTGGAGTCGGACGAAGTAGACCTGACCGGGTGACGTGCAGGTAATCAGACTCCCACCCCCACTCCCTCTCCTGTAATGCCCGTATCTAGGGGTTGCCCAAGGCTCTGCAGGGCACAGACAGCCCAGACTGGGCCCTGGAAATGGCACAATCTGTCCCTGCCCAGGTGTAGCCCACCCCATCCCTGAGACAGCCCCTCGCCTACACCCCAGGGAGCTAGGGCCCTGGGGGAGGAGGGACTTGAGGTTGGGAGCCAGCCTCCGCTCCTCCAGGGAACACATAGAAGAGAAGGTGCCAGCCATGCGCCTGGCAGCTGTGGCCAGGGAATACCTGTCCTGAGAGCCCGCTGCCACACTAGGCCCGCCCCAGCAGCCCCTACCCCAGTCCCCAGAGACCTCCGCCCAGCTCTCTGAGCTCACAGCAGGGCCAGGGCAAGGTCATGGGCAGGGCCTGAGCAGGAGGCCTGGGAGGAGCCTGAGCAGGTTCACGAGGTCGCTGCAGCTCCGTGCTCCCGAGGGAGATTCAGAGCTCATCAGCACAGGCGCTGCCCCCGTCCCTCCCCTCCGGTGCAGCCGGCCCCAGACTGGCAGGGTGCCGCACGGCCCACAGGACCGGCAGGGCTCTCCTGCTAGGCTGCACCAGCTCCTGGGTTCTGGCTGCTTCCGGCCCCAAGCAGCTATATGGCCTTGGGAAAGCCCTTGGCCCTGGGCTTCCCTCGAGGCATCCCCAAAACGCAGCTGGTTCATGTGACTTTCTTACTAGAGATGTAGACAGAGGACGTGCTCAACACAAGTGAAGAATGAGCACGCAAGTGGACAGACACCCAGATTCAGATTATAATTTTCACAAATCCAGCATGAAAGAAAACCACACGGTGCCTGGAACCTAGAACTCTGAGTGTAGAGAAGACATTAAAGAATAATTAATATATTTTATATATTATATATTATACATATTACATATGCACAACATATATGTATAATAAATGGCATTTATTACAAGCTAATATTTCTTGGGTGTTTGTTCCATGCCACATGTCTGATTTTAATATTCAAAGCAGCCTGATGGGTTATTATTCCCAGCCCCGGTTACAAAGGTTAAATAACACGCCCAGGGTCCTAGGAGTAGGAAGCAGCAGAGCTGGGCTTTCACATGGGTCAGCTGAGCTCAGAGGGTGTGCTTCTAAGCAGCAAGGGATGTGTGTTTGTGGACACGCCACGTCCCCAGGAAGAAGACTGAGTGGCGACACCCCTCAGAGACAAGAGCATTCCCCAAGGGGCTGCTGCTAACGGAGCCCAGGCTAGATGCTCAACCGGGACCCTGGGAGGGTGTCGGGTTGGGTCCGTTTTTCCGTGCAGACACCTCTCAGGGGACGTGCCCTTTAGGCTGGAGGGTGAGACTTCCACGTGCCCTTGAATCTCGGCTCTGCTGCTTCCCAGCTCAGCCAAATCCCATGGGAGGCCCAGTTCGAGGGTCGCCCCGCCCAGCTCTGCAGGACAGAGGAACCACCCCGGAACACTCCACCTCTCAACACCGGCGACATGCCAGGCTTCCTCTCGGCAACTCCACGGCACAGCCACGAGCGTGGTCCCATTTTACAGAAGAGGACACTGAGGGATGGGGGCTCAGAGGCTGCCACCTGCACCGCAGCCGGCGGCCCTGAGGGCTCAGCCGCAGCTGCGGGGACAGTCTGGGCAGGAGGTCTGAAGCCACACCTCGAGCACGGCTCCAGGTGTCCGCCCCCTCAGGCTCAACCCGGAAAGGAAGAGGGGTGATGCCTTTGGAGGCAACCTTCACTCAAAGGGACACTAGAGCCAGGGGCTCCTGCAGAGATGTTCCGGGGCGTCCTGCACACGTGCGGAGGTCCCAGCAGGTCCCAGGGGCGACCCTGACATTGCAACCCACCAGTGGCCTTTTGCCTTCCTGCCCCTCACTCCTGGTTCCTGGGAGCACCTCCTGCACCCGAGTCCTTGCCTCGGGCTCTGCGTTCGGGGGACCTATCTGCAACACTTACTTGCAGTGCTGCGTAGGTGGGGGCACCAGGCTCAGAAGCCACGTCCTTCAGTCTCCACGGCCCACTCTGTGCCCCTGGCCAGGAGTCACCATGCTCAAGACACTGACAGGCCCCAGGACTATTTCTCAACTCTGTCCTTTAAATGGCTTTAGGCCAAACAACACTGCCACTCTGAGCATAATCCTAAATAATGATATTGATGAAATCATGGGTGTGATGTGTTTATAATGCCCATCTAAATAAGTACATAATTAGTAAAAAAAAAAAAATACATGAACCATGAACCACCTAAAATTGGGTTGATTATCCCTAAAAGTGGACCCAGAACCCCTGCCCTGGCCTACACTGCACACGCCTGCAGCCCTTGGTTTGTCCCTCTCTCCCCTCCAGATGCTGAGCATCGCTGGGACAGTGGCACCCACTGTGTTCCCAGCACGCGCCTGGCCACACGCAGGCAGGGTAGGAGAGAAGGACCCAGCCCTGCGGGAGGGAGCACGAGGCCCGAGGGGGGCGGGGGAAGAGCCCTGGGATTCTGGAGGATGTGCTGTGTGGTACCAGCCACACAGCCACTCCACGGGCCTCATTCACTCTCTAAACTCATCCAAACCTACGACTCAGCAGAGACAATCTCAATTTTCCCTGGAGTTTCATGTTTCAGGCTCAAGAAAAATTGCCATCTCTGGCTTTGTGGCTGAGCTGTTGGGCCTCATGACTGAAGGCCGCCCCAGCCCTGCCCGTAGTGGACAGGAGGTCAAAGCACCCAGCCTAGCCTGGGGGAGGGCACATGGCACAGGGTAGCAGCCGGGAGGCGGCCACCTGGCCCAGGAGGACCACCGCGAGAAGAAGGAGCTCCGTGTTGCCTGGGTGGTCTGTCAGGTCCCCAGAGGCAGCTGTAGCCAGAGGCACTCCCCTGACTCGGTTTCCAAGTGTGGGGCAGGGCAGCTGAAGTCCCAGACATAAAGGCTGGAGCATATGGTCCGAGGCCCTTCCCAGCATGTCCCACCCTTCCCTAGGAGCCCCCAAGACCGCCATCACTCCTTATCCTGTAGCCAGCCCTCACCTGTCCTCACGCTGTGCCCACACTCATAAACAGATTTGAAAGCCATCATCCTCATCACCACAAACCACCTTCACTGAGCACTTGCTATGTGCCAGGCTGTTTAAAAATTTATACTATTTATTTACATACATTATTAGTCTTCAATGTTTTATTTAATGCATTTAAACCATACATAATCCTTTCACAAGACCCATTTTACAGATAAGAAAACTGAGAGGGCTGAAGTAGACCTTTAGGACTACCCAGCTAACCACCCATCGTACAGACTGGAATACTGAGGCCCTTGAGGTCTGAGGGAGGGACTTGCCTATGGCAGAATCCAGCAGAGCCAAGATCTCGCCCTCGATTCATCAATCACATGAGATGTTGGCACCAGTGGATGTATGGGCACCGCCACCCCACCCAAGAGAAGGCTGGGAGGACTGACTCCGGCAGAAGGCTAGGCTGGGGGAGCCCAGCACTGGCGGGAAGCGGCCCAGCACCCGGGACCTGTCCTGGACGCACGGGGACTCCCCCTCTGTGGGCACTGGCGCCCTCCCCGCAGGGGGACCTGGCAAGCGGAGACCCCAGCCCAGCCCAGCTCTGGCAAACGGCATCCCTGGGGGGGCTTGGCCCACCCCTGCCACAGGCTCCACTGCCCCAGCTGACCGCCGGTCCCTCCCAGAGCCCGGCACACAGCAGGCCTCGGTGTCTGCTGAGCGAGCCAGTGGCAGCGGCGTGTGTCGGCCGGGCCACTCGCCGGTGCTGGGTGTGGGGCGGGCAGCACGCGCCTCCTCTCCCACTGAGCGCTCCGGCGAGACACGCCTCCCGGTCCTGCTCCATCTTCTTCCAAGATTGTCACTGCGGTTCCCTCACAGGTACTCTTGCCTTAGAACTGCCCGAAGACAACTCCGATGAGCCCGGAATTTCTGGGTCCCTGGGAGCCCCCACCAGGCGGCCGGACGAATGGATGGAGGGAAGGGCACGTTGCAGGTCCCACCTACAGGAAGCACCGGTAACTGTGGCGGGAGCGCGAGTACGTGAATGGGTGAATGAATGGATGAAATGGCAAGTCCGGGGCTGCGTCTACAGAAGGCACTCCATAGCTGTGGCGTGGACGAACGCCAGACGAGAGAAACGAGAGAACGAACCAACGAATGACAGAACCAACTAAGCACAAAGCGGCAGCAAGGAGCCACCCGAGGGCCCCTGCGAGGTGGGGGCTCGGGGCTCGGGGGTGGCGTCCGCACCGGGCAGCCTGAGCTAACGCGGCGGACCACTCTGCTGGCTGCCCGGACCAGAGGGGCCACCCCCAGGGCCCGTCCAGCACCACCACGGTCCCCGAGGCCTCCTTGCATTGTGGCAGAATGCAATTATTTCAGTCTCCAGTACAGCCTGAATTTGTCACTCGTTTATTTGAAAGAACCTCTCCGAGTCAGGGAAAGAGCAAGGGTATTGGCCGGGCGGTTCGCGGACGAGGCAGAAGCAGCAGCTCGGCCCCCCACCCCCGGCCTCAGCCTGAATCCCTAGAGAAATGGCATAAAACAAAGGGGCCGCAGAGGGGTGGGAGGGTGTCTATTTATTCAGACCAGAGCAGAACAAACGGACAGATTTAATAAGATACTAGGCTGCGAGTCCATGCTCTTAAAGGTGCAGACTCGGCGGCACGGTGTGGAGTGGGTGAGGGGCTGCATTTGTTCTGGGCAAACCCCTCCAGAGTGCGTCACTCTCCACACCACACACCAGAGGGGGGTCATGTGAGCGTGCGTGTGTCTGTGTGCCTGTCTTCCCCACCAGGGACCCCAAAACCCACCAGAAACCTTCTTCCTTACTAGCGAGCACCTGAGAGCCAGCGTGCCCTTCCACAAGGAGACGCACCGGCAAGCAGCCCCTCGCCGGCTCTGCTGGGAGGAAGCCAGGCCAGCCAAGCACCAAGGGCATCGCCCTTCCCAGCCTGCGTCTGTCTCCTCCTCCCAACGGACCAGCCTCACAGAGCGAGCACCTCTCCTTCATCTTGGGAAACCCCTTGCGTCCACCGGCTCAGCCCGCCGCCCGTGCATCCCTCAGACGTTTGTGGAGCCCTACTGTGTGCCAGGCTCTGTGCCCAGTGCTGGGGCAGCAAAGCCTGCCCCATGAAGGCCGAGTTCCGGGGGTCGGGACTATGTCCAGGAAGGCTCTGGAGCCAGAGAGCCTGGGTTCAAATCTCAGCCCCACCACTGACCACCATCAGGGTCAACTGCGTTAATGGACCTCCACGAGCCTCAGCCACAGGAAAAACGGGCAGAGGATACCTTCTCCCTGCTAGGGGGTGGCAAGGATTAAGTCACATAACCCAGGTTAAGCATTGTGCCTGGCACATGGGAAATGCCCAATAAACGTATCATGTGTGTCATTTCCAGATCAGCAGCGGCAGAGCAGAGACCGCTGGAAAGACCCCTGGTTCGCAAGACCCCAACCCGGGTGAGCCACACCCCACTCCTGGCTTACCCATCCCACAAGCATCCTCAGTTCAGCAGCTCGTTGCAGCATCCCTGCCAGCACCGTGCGACAGGGAAAGCCCACCTCACACTCCAGAGCCCGGCACAGAACCCCAATCAGAAGGGCCCTCGAAGGGACCCGTCCATCACAAATCCGCTCCATAGACAGGGGTGCTCCCGTCCAGGGAAGGGGAACCTGTCCCCTTCTGAGCTCCCTTAGCAGGCGAGAAGATGCGACCTCAACCTGAGTCCCAGGGAGGGCCGGCCAATCACCCGGTAGGGACAGGGAAAACAGGACCCTGAGGCCACCCTCCTCCGAGAGGACAGACAGTGAGTTGCCTGGGAGGTGGCAGCCATTTTTTGCAATGACACTGCAATTTGCATCCATATATTCCTTTGGCAAATGCTCGTGTGTGTCTGCTCACCAGCCCCACCAGGGCCTCAGGTCGGAGCAAACCGAGCCCTTGCCCTCAGAGAGCGCCCGGTGGAACGAGAGGAGACTCGTGCTTCCTGCTGAATGAAGAACAGCAAGCCGGGGTACTATACGAAATGAAGAGAGGGGAGAGTGGGGTGCCACGCCAAACAGGTAACAAGGTCACACCTGAGCTGACACCAGAAGCAGGCAAGGCAGCAGGCCGAGGCAGGACCTGAAGGAAGAGCACCCAGGCAGGGTACCAGCGGGTGCAGACACCCCGAAGCCGGGGCATGGAACTTGGATGCGCCCTCTGAGATGCCAGCGTGGTGGCCCGTGTCCTGCCTTCTAAGAACAGAAGACAAGCTCTAGCCCCCAAACCCACAAGCCCTCAAAATCCAACCCCTGCATCGACTCACTGTGTGACCTGATGCTGGTCTCTCAACCTCTCTGGTCTTGGATTTGGCACAGCTAATGGGGGCTGAGCATCTTCCAAGCAGGCACTGGCAGAGGAGGGAGGCCCCTTGGGGTCCCCCCAAGTCCGCTCTTCTATGCAACACGCACCCACCAGTCCTCTCTACCCCACCACGCCATTCTCACGCCCGCGCCAGCAACGCCACGCAGGATTGGTACTCCTGCCAAAATAGCTATTAACCCAGTAGCCAATAATAACACGTTATCCTATCAATTTGCTTCTGAAACACTGTGTAATTGCAGAACCCAAGTTTGCCATCTCGGTAGCTTGGTTACGACATAAACAGAGAGAAATCACCAGTCCCTTCCCAAGGAGAACAAGTGGCTGGCCACGAGAAACCCCGCTCTCCACTGAGTCCCCACCCCCCGCGAGGCCCCCCGGCATCCATCAGGAATCACAGTCTAGTGCGTGGTGACCCAGAGGCCTGCCTCGATGTCCTCTTGGCAGGCTGCCCCTGTGACTGGAGAGGGGACCAACGCCCAGGACGTGATGGCTTTGTGGGTGGCCAGGTCAGGCCCAGAAGCCAGCACTCAGGCAGCCTCCCTCCCAGCCAGCAGTGCAGGATGCAGGGCGGGAGGGCGGGAGCCGAGGGGCTCAGAGAAGCACCAGCCCAAGGGGCGCACAGAGCATCAGGGACACGAGCCAGGCCCCTCACAGGAGACAGGGCGCAGGTGGCCAGACGTGGGGCATAGAGGGAAGGGCACCAGACCCAGACAGCAGGGTGCTCCCCAGGCGCCACCCCATCCCCAGGCTGCAGGGCCTGACACGGGCCTGACACCCCAGGGACCTCCTTAGCAGCTGGCCCCCCACTGCGCCTCTCGCTCCGGGAAAGCAGTTTCCCTCCTTCTGGATTCGACTCCACTCTGAGCAAACAGTCCGCTCCCCAGCGAGCCGGGAGCCTCTAATGGGACTCCTGGCGTTCTTGTGCAGACACCAGCCTGCTTCATCTGTTCTTCCCCCTGCCAGCCGGGCCACCTCTCACTGGCGTCCGCCCCACTTACCTCTCCCCCCGCTCACCAGGGCGACCCAGGGCCGGCGGGCCGGGGCCTGCGCCCGAGTTGCCGGCACCGAGCGGCAGGGCAGGCGAGGGCCGGAGAGGCGCTTCCCACCGGCCCACTGGTGATCTCAGCCACGGGACACATCCCCACCGCCCCGCCTGGGCCGGGAGGGACGGCCGGGGCTGTGCTGCTCCTCGCTTGGCGGAGGACCCAGCTAGCGGGGAGAGGAAGGGCCTTGGGGAGCGAAGGGGGTGGGAAAGAGCAGATGGGAGGGGAGGACGGAGGAGGCCCAGGGCTCCGGCCACGCAGCCAGATGTTGACCGACCGAGTTGAGGGCCCCAGGCCCGGGGCTGGGGGGCGGCCGGGAAGTGCCGACTTCCCCTCTGAGACTCTTCAGGGCCGAGGGGTCTGGGGCTGGCACCGCCCCAAAGCCGGCCCGAGGCCGGGGTTAAAGGGAGGACCACGCAGAGACAGCGGAAGGTCTCTCGGACACCGTGCTGTCTGCCAGGACAGGGTGGGGGACAGGCCCTGCGCGGCCCCTGGGCGGGGTGGGTGGGGCGCTGTCTGCGGGAAGCAGCTCTCGCAGATGGAAACCAGGCCTCGGCAGGCGGCCGGCCGCGCCGGCCGGGGCACAGCTCCAGGGAAAACCCCGCTGCTGTGGCTAGGCGCCCCGGCCGAGCCAACGGCGGTGCTCGAACGGATGGACTAGGGTGCCGCACGCTCAGGCAAGATCAGGGGAGCGACTGGCTGTGGCCACACAGCCCCTCTTCTGTGATCTGAGCGCCCACCGTTGCTGGCACGTTACGTGCCTGGCCGGCGTGCCCATAAGCGCTGTTGAAAGCCAAGTTACAGCACAGCTTTCCTGCCTTGGCTTCCCTCCGCGCCACCCTCGGTCGGGTTCCCTGCAGAGCTGGGCCCGGGCTGGGGACCGGCAGGGCGGCGTGAGCAGCCCACTCCCGCGATGCTCACATTTGGAGGGTCAAGCCCCAGCGCTGAATCAGGGCCCAGGGGCCTGACCAGGCCACCCAGGGACTACAGCTGCCACTTGGGAATTGGTGGGACCCCAGGGTGGGTCTGACATCTACGGCTGGGTGTGTCGTGGCATTCAGTGAGTACAGCTGTTACCCACTCCCCACTCATTCATTCACACACTCGGTTATTCTCCGGAAGTCTCTCAGGAGCTCGCAACCCGCCAGGGGCTTTGGTGCTAGGGGCAGGAGGGTGACCACACAGGCAGTTCTTGTCCTACGGAGCTCCCAGCCCAGCGTGGGAGACCGAGGGCCCACACGGCGTGGCATTTGCTGTGGCTGGAGAGGTCTGTGGGGCTGTGGAGGGCGCAGCGGGGTGGGGGTGCCGGGGGCCGCCTGGAGAAAGCAGCCTTTCCACCAAGACCAGCAGGCTGAACGGAACTAGCCCGCGAAGGGAAGCAAGGGATAGAAGCAGTTCCAAGCGGCAGGACCAGCACGGGCAAAGGCCTGGGAGTGAGGCTGAAGTCTTCCACGTTCCCAAGAAGCCTCCTCCGGCTCCTCACACTCAGCCACCAGGGGAAGCCCAACCCCGAGGCTCCGCCCCAGCTCCCGGCACGGTGAGCCCCCCGGCACCCCTGCAGCCTGATCCCATAGAGCCACAGCCAAGCCCTCTCTTTCCTGGCTGAAGTTCTTGTTAAAAATGTTTCCATCTGCTTATTTTTAAGGGGGGATGGGAAGAGAGAAGGGAGACCTGAAGGTCTTTTTCTTTTCAGAAAAAAAGAAAATTAATAAATAAAATACAGCCTCAAGAAAAGGGCATGGAAAGGTCTCTGCATCTGTAACCACTGAACAAATTAAAATTAGCTCGTTTAATCAGCTCCTAATGGCCTGCCGTCCCGAGTGGGCCCCAAACACAGCAAACTGCACAGCAGAAACGAGCAGGCCAATGTCAGTTTATCCTACAACAAAGGGATTTTCTAAATAGTGCGATCAAAATGCAGCCAAGGCTGGGGAGAGCTGAGGAGACAGACGCGGCCCCCCAGATCCTGGCCGGCCCCCACCTCCCAGCTTTGTCTCTTTGAACGGAATTGTTCTTTTGGCTTTTGTTCTAATTATCTAAACACATGTGTGACTCTGTTCTACCAAGAGTGTTTTAACCAGCAGAAGAGGTAACTCCAGCCCCCACCATACGTTCCTGGGGCCCCTCTCCCAGCCTCATGCCTTCGATGCCACCCCATTCCCCACAGCCTTCAATGCACACATGAACACATGGAAGACACGCCACCACCTACATGCATTGCACTTACATACACATACGCACAGTTCTATACACATAGTTCTATACACATGACCACATATTACACTGTTACATACACATGGTCACATACAAGCAGTTACATACACATAGTTATATATCCAGTTACATGTATGCACAGTTACACACTCTACACACCTAGAGTTATGTAGACACACAGTTCTATACACATGATCACACACAACACAGTCACACGTTGTTATACACACAGTTACCTGCATGCACAGTTACACATACAGAGTCACATACACCACACACAGGCACATGTGCACACAATCCACACGGCTCCTCCGGCTCCTGCGTAACATCTGGAGGTGGGGGAGGCCCAGCTCACCAGAGCCCAGGGAGGGCTGCTGTGTGCACACCTGAGGCCCAGGCTGGTAGCAAGAGGCTTATTTCCCTGGAGCAGTTTCTCTGTGCAACTTGCCACCTGGGCTAAGTCATTAGGGCAATTGAGGAGGGGGAACAAAGTGCCAGGGGAGGGGCCTGGGGCCATGAAGAAAAGAGCAGGGTGGGGGAGCCTAATGCTGGGCTGTGCAGGAGCCAGGGGCTGCTCCAGGCCCAGCGGGGAGACAGGAAGGCCAGCTCCATCCCTGACTCCATCGCCAACACTGACGCCGAGCTCAACGTCCCTGACCACAGCCGGCACACCAGCCACCTGCAGCTCTGTGTTCAGGCCCAGAGCCACCCTCAGTGCTCAGCCCACAGGGAAATGCGCCTGTGAGCTCCGGAGTTAGCCAGACCAGCTGACATCCCAGCTGTGCCACTTACTGACACTGCACCGCCCTCCTGACCTGTGACACGGGAACAGTGGAGCCCGCCACGAGGGGCAGGCGGGCGATGCAGGTAGCGTGCATGTAAACTGCCCCGCACAGAACAAACCAGACACAGGTCTGCCGCTCCTGCGACTTACACACGTGGCACGGGCGCCGAGAGAGGGCCGTCAGTTAGTAAAAACCAGACAATTTGTTTGTCAACCAGACAAATGAATTTCCTACCCAACCCTAAGCCTCAGAGTGAGGACGAGGAAACTGTTTAAGAAGTAAAAGAAATTAAACGAGGTATAAAGAGCAACCAGCCAGGATGAGGGGAAGCCTCCAGAAGGATCTAACCCAAAGTCAGACAACAGTTTCTGAGAAAACCTGTTCTATCAGGCATTTACAGCAACACCCCGGGTAAGTTCAGTTGTTGCAGCAAAGCAAACTAAGGCTCAGGAGGTGAGGAGCCAGGCTGCCATCTCGGGGCAGCAAGAGACAGAGGTGGCGTGTGTGCAAACAGGTCTGCTTGGATCCATGCTGCACGCTCATGCCTGGGGGAGAGGGGGTAAAGCCGCTGCTTGTTCCTAGACTGCAAGAGCCTGAGGCCACCCCACCCAGACCCGGGAGTGCAGCCTTTGTTCCACCCAGTCCTCAAGCACTCATAGCCCATGCTAGGGAGAAGGTGGACAAGGACCCTTTTCCCATTTCACAGACTTGGAAACTGAGGCTCAAGTGCCTACAACTCAGGAGCTGATGAGTCTACAAGTCTGGAGTTCTCCCAGCATGGGACTCCTACCCTCCCCACCTTGCAACTCCTCCTGGGATCTGTTACATGGGCAGCATTGTCTAGGCCCAGGGAGTGTTCATAAAAGGGACTGGACATGGGTTCCATCCAGCAGGTCCCAGTGGGTTGGTGGTAGCTGTGCCCAGTCCTGTTTAGGGATCCCCTTCCCCATTCGACTGGCAGGACCCAGGCTGATTCTTGGCACCCCTGGAGGCCAGCCAAGATATAGGCAGGTGGCAGGAGAGCCAAAGCCACGTGACACAGCCTCAGTACAGGCAATGTGACCTGGGAAACAGCCCCTTTGCTAGCCCACTAACGCCTACAGACCACCCACCCCACAGTCGCCCCCAGTAAGCACTGGGCCCCCCAGGAGGGAGGAAGGGTGGGCAGTAGAGGTTAAGCACATGCTTGAATCTTGGCTCTGTCACACACATACTGTGTGACCTGCGGGAAGTGACACCTCCCCTCTCAGAGCACAAACCTCAACAGTAAATCGAAGACCGTGACAAGGGGCACCCCCTGGCCTGAGGAGTGACCAGAGTGTTCAGTGCAGCGTCTGGCTCCTCTCCACCCACGGGAGGCCTCAGTGAACACAGGGAACGCAGTTGGGGCCAAGCATGGTCTGAGGTCGCCCCGTCTCCTCCGTGGGCTCCCCAGCAGCCCAGGCGTCACACCCAGGGAGCAGGACACGGGGCACCTTCTTCTAGACGCCGCGGAACTGTCCCCGCAGAAGACCCTGTCAGCTGCTCTTGAGCCACACCCAGCAGGGCCGCCCGGAGCCCAGGGCCGGCCGCAGACCAGGCAGGGCATAAACCTCACCCTTAGGGGGTCAGAAGCCCGTGAAGAGCCCCGAACTTCGCTCTCTGACCATCAGGATCAGAAGAGAACCAGGAGAAAACACGCTGGCGGTACCCACCGCCCCCCAGCCCAGCTGCGCTGGCAAACGCAGCCCCAGCCGGGCCCGCCCGCCTGCTCGCCCCGCCGTAACCGCACCGTCCCTCCTTCGCAGTGCCTCGGCGCAGCTCACTGGCTCGGCCCAGTAGCAGGGCTGCAGGGGTCGGAGGAGAACGATGGCCACGGGAACGCTTTGTAACCCCCAGGGCCCGCTGCCACTCGTGGGTTACTGGGGCCACCGGGACAGGGACAAGCACAGTCGGGACACTGGCCCCCCGAGGAGAAGGTGGAGGAAGGCAGCGAGACACAGGCCTGGGGGCGACGCCCTCCTGGGCCCAGGGCGCGGGCAGTTCTGTTTGGGGCAGGTCTCTGAGATACGGCCTCCTGGCCCACAGCGAGCACACAGTGGGGGTCGCCAACTGGTCGGTATCGGTTTTTACCAGCCCCCAGCCCTCAGGCCACCTGCTTGTGCAAGGGATGGGTGCAGAGGCCCACAGATGGCAGCCAGAAAACACCTGGGTCCTTCTAAAGGAAGCAGACTGCCTCAGACGCCTCAGGGCCCTGGGGGCTGCCCATCTCGCCGGGCTGCCCCCCGCCTAACGCCACGCGGCCAGCGGCCCTGGCGTCGACTCCAAGCAGGCGAGCAGTCAGGGGTCCTGCTTCCTAGTCTCACCCCACTTCTGCCTTGTGCCATCCCCAACAAGGGAACTCCCCCGTCTGAGACTCAGTTTCCCTACATACTCTGGCTCCCCCTGCCCTCAAAGCCATGAACCCCAGCGACAGTGCGCTGCCTCATTGTGAGCCAACCTAGGCTAGGACTGCTCAGAAGCAGGGTTTCCCTAACTGCTAGTTTGCAGCCCAAACACAGATAAAGCACAGCTAGCTAACAAGGCCTGAGGCACAACGCTAAAGCGTCCCTTTTGAGTGTGGGCTCTTTCAAAAGCCAGCCTGACACATGGGATTGTGCTGGGCACCCAGCAGAGGCCAGGCTCTCAGGGACGGGGACGTAGGCCAGGAACACCGGGGGCCAGGACCTCCAAGGACATGTCTTACTGGGGAGCAAAATAAATACATAGCAAAGGGAGGCTCACCTCCAATTTCCTAATTGGCAGGCAGATTCGGTCCCACCCACACCCCCATCAGAAGGGGGTCGGAGCCTACAGGACTCCTGTGACCAGGAGGCCCGGCCTCCCTCATTAGCTGTGCCCGGCCCCCAGGTGTGTGGGAGAAATGCTGTCGGCATGGCCCCCCAGAACCCCCCAACCCAGGGACGCCTGCCCCCTGGGAGACGGTGTGGGAAAGGGGTCCCGTCCCGTCTGGTCCAGTTCTTGCAGGGGGCTGCAGGCTGACCCCCCAGGGCTGGGCCCAGCCTTGGTCTTTCCGTGAGGCCAATGGCATGAGTGCGCGCATGCGTGTGGACACGCCGCCGCAAAGGGACGACACACGAGCAAAGGAACAGCCCCACCTGCATGGCAGAGAGGGAGAATGTGTGTGAGCAGGGGAGACAGGAAAAGGCAGAAGTCCACAAAGGTAAAGCACATAGAAGCTAGGAAGGACTTTCCTGCCGCCAGCGGCGGAGCAGGGTGGAAACCATCTGGCCCGAGGGTCTGTAGCTGACCAAAGCACTGAGCTTCAGCTTAAAAGCTTCCTGAGAAAAGAGCAGCTGCAAATGTCCCCTGAGTGTCCACAGTCTGCCCCCACCATCACGTGTGGTATACGGGCCAAACCCCACCAGGAGGCGCCCCACCTGGAAGCCACGTAGACCCAGGGTGGGAATCCCACACCTGCCTAGGCCCTTGCTGGAGCCCGGGAGCCCAGGGCCAGGTTTCCACCAGCAGATGAGGCTCACCGCCCCGCCCTGGTGCCCAGGTAAATACTCCCCACCTGACACAGTCTGCACAGATCATCTTACCTACAACAAATATGCTAAACACATCCCCAGCCTGGGGGAAACAGGCCACAGGTAAATCCCACTTGACAGTACTCTCAGATACCTTTGGGAGGAGCAGGGCCCCCATTCCTTCAAAAAGATGTTGGAACCCCACAATCAGGTGTGCCCCTGGTCATCTCTAACTTTTCGTCATCAGCAATTTTTCACCTGCTGCGAAAGACTGCTGCATAGGCAAAATCCCGACGCTCCATTACCGAATAATGACATGGTAATTGCGTAGGCAGTAAGACACTCCCACCAGCACAAGCAACGGCATCCAGCCCTGACAGAGGCTGCCCAACCGCAGGCACGAGTTAAGGAGAACTCTAGCATTGGGCAAAACCTCCAGCTGCAGCTGGCCTGTTCTCGCATCGCTCTGATTTCTAATTAAAAATTAAAGCACACGCCTTTCTTCAGAAACCCAATTAGACGGGAGCATGAGGCTGACAGGCTGAAACACGCATGTGCCTGCACCGGCATACAAGTGTGCAGACGTGCACATGCTTATGCACACACTTGCAAGCGAGTACAGACACGTGTGCATGCAGTTGCACACATGCCCACAGACTCTTCTTCCACCTTGACTACAAATCCCGACACGGCCGTCCATTCCGTCGGCATTGACGAGGACTCACCAAGCACTGGGCACGGTGCGGCCCACGAAGAAACCTGGGCAAGGCCCTGCCATGGGGAGCATGAGCTCTGGCAGAGGCTGAGAGAAGTGCACAAGGCAAGGCAGACTGTGGTGGGACCACAGAACGGTCCCCGTCGAGCAGGCAGAGCTCAGTTCTGGCGGGTGATCAGGAACACCA
Organism: Mirza zaza; assembly: GCA_008750895.1. NCBI lineage: Eukaryota > Metazoa > Chordata > Mammalia > Primates > Cheirogaleidae > Mirza > Mirza zaza. The sequence goes on from VSMD01029485.1 coordinate 49,526, forward strand.
CAGGACAGGTAGGCCCTGTGCTGGTCTTAAGTTATGGAAAAATATAAAAGACCATGGAGCAAGTACTGGAAATAGCAAGGGGAAAAGCAAGAAAAGGTAGCTGGTACCCTGAGAATGTTAATTATCCCAGGTGAGAGACAGACAGGCAGGGGTAGATATAATGGAAGTTCTATCCTGGGTGCTCTTAACCTACATGAATTTAGCAAAAAGACAGAGAAATAACTATTTAAACAGTGCCTGTGATCACCTGCACTTTCCCTCTGTGAGCAGCTGCCCAGGAATGAGTGTGAGATGAAAACAAAATTTTGCTGTCCCTTCCAGCAGCTGACGTTCCGCTGGCCTCTCCTGGCGCACGCGCCACAGCTTGCCTGGGTACCGCGTGCCTGGGTACTGCAGTGCGTGTCTGCAGGCACACTGGTGCTCTCCGTGAGTAGCGGCCCAGTTCACATGTTTAACCAAAGTCGGTAACTCTGGCCATGTGCCTGTGATGAGTTGCGGCTGATAGGGACATGGTGTGTCACCTCACTCTGCAAGGGCGGACAGTGAAGCTCTGAGAGGTGGTATCACTCTGCTGGAATCACAAAACCAGTCATGGCTTGAGCCGTGGCAGTGGGACCCCAGAGCCCACCTCCAGGACCACCAGACAGGAGGCGGACGTGAGCAAAGCTGTTTTCCAGGGGAAATGAGCAGGCAGGGGTGCTCGAGAGGTGGCACGGGACAAAGAGAAAGCACAGGCCAGGGCCCGGTGAGGAAGCCACTGCCATGCTCCTCTGAGGGTGCCGGGCTGCAGCAATGCTCGTGCGCCACGGCCCTCCCACGGACAGGACACTGGAGGGGTCTGCTTCAGTAAGTACGACCTGTGAGCTCTGGTGGCCAGCGTCTCACGAAGGGACTGAGTCCCAGCCCCTCCCCAGTCATGACACGCCTTCCTCTCATCTCGCCCTGGGTGGGAGGAAACTATCACACCAAGAAGCCCCGGAAAGGCCATCCTTCCTACACCTGCATGGACGGGCGGGCCGGTAGGCCCCTGAAAGGCCGTCCCAGGCAGAAGGCGAGGCGCACACGTGTGGCGCGTGTTCCTCGCCCTGAGACAGTGTGGAGCACGTCCTCGCGCCGACATGCACAAGTGGAATAGAGTCTGGAAACAAAGTCCCCACTTCCCGCTGGTCTACTAACATGCGGTGTGACCCTGGAGGCATCACTTAACCTCTCCGAGCCTCGGCTTCCTCTGTCTATTGACTCACTCGTGGGGCAAACACGTACAGAGGGCCCGGGATGTGCCAGGTGCTAAGCGGGGGATGGAGAGAGCATAAGGGGTCAGTCCTGAGTGGCTCACAGGTCCAAAGCCCAGCCTGGGCCGTGTCAGGAATGGTATGAACCCACCTAGGTCCCGAACCATTAACCTGGCCATCTTTGATCAGGCAAATGTCTTGGGAATTCCAGAATGTTCAGCCACTCTCAGAATCCCCTCCCTGCTGGGGCACTGACCAGCACTGGGGCCTGCCTGCCACCCCTCCCACAGTGTCGTCAGCCAGGATCGTGCACACTGGAACTCACCACGCTGCCACCGCCCCCCTTCCAGCTGCCTTTGCGCCGGCTGCTGCCGCTGCTCATTTCCAAGCAAATGTTCTAGTTAATTAAAACACACTCAGGTGCTCACACGCACATGAAGCCAAGCCACAAAATCTGCTCTACCAAATAGCAGCTCCTCTTCTCCAGCCGAGGGTTGATACAGGACAGGGAGGTTTCCAAAGTTGGTATTATTGGCGCTGAGGCTTTCCTGGTATGATCCTAGCTGTATACACACCTGTACACAAATATATACACATGTCCATGTGTACATGCCAGTCATATGCACATGTGCACGTGTTCCACATACATCCACATCCATGTGTGCCCCACACATAAACCTGTGCACAGATGTATAACATGCATCCATACATGTACCTGTGTATGTGTGCACACACATGCTCACACATGCATGGACACACCCCAGTGCTCCCTCCTCCAAGAAGTCCTCTACTGCTACTTTGGCCCTCCAGCTCAGAACATTAGCCATGGTTAGTAAATAAACACTTGCTGCATGAGGGGATAAATGAATAAATAAATGAATCCATTGATCAGTGATACAGGGAGCAAACAGGAACAGCCCAGCTGTGGCCCATTTTGTTGTCACACATTGAATTCCCCAGGGACTGGGAAGAGCAGACTTCCTGCCTTTCCATCTATGTTGCAGAGCTTTGCCAGGCACTAACTGGAATGCCGACACGTGTACAAGTGTGTGCCCCAGTGTGTGCACCTGTGCATGTGGCTGGAAAATTCACATTCCCAGATCTGGACATCCCTAACAGCCAGGAGCTGGCAAGAGAGGCTGTGGCCAGCCCGGCTAGGAGACAGATACCGATCACTTCTAATGGATCCCACTCCCAGAAGGGAAGCAGAGAGGTGCCCAGCCGTCTGTTAGACTTCCTGACATTCTGGGTCTAGGACAGGCACACAGCCCTCACGCAGGCAGGTGACTCCAGGTGAGAGAACGGCGAGGAGCAGGGCGACCTTCCCTAGTGAGCACATCCAGCACACCCAGGTCCACCAAGGCCACTTTGCTGGGGGCACCTGCGAATAATTGTGTTCTTGACGAGGACTCAACACTCACACAAGAATGCCGGCCGCTCTGAGCCCTGGATGGGACATGGCAAGGAATTCTGTCCCTGGAGATGGAGACAGCTGTGCTGGGTACCTCAAACAACAGCCTGGGGACAAGTGGCCTTCTCACTCGTGCCATGCGGCTGGGAAGCTCTCTGCAGACAGCAAGGGACGTGGGAGGGGTGTTTGGAGAGTGGGGATGTGGACTTGGGACCATCTGAGTCTCCGCTTCAAAATGTGGCCCTAGACCAGCAGCCCTGGCATCCCCTGGGAGCTTTTCTGAAATGCAGGCTTCCAGGCCCACCTGGTCAGGCAGAACGAGAGCCTGCATTCTCACCCTCCGTCAGTCACTGCGTCAGGAATGAAATTACAACGCAGGTTTCCGACAGCTGCTGTGCTGTCAGGACATAAATCCTTAAGTCGTTTGGACCTGAATGCTTCAATGAAGGCAATCGTTGGGTATTTCTTTTGGCTTACGGCACCATGAAAAAGTTACAGACAAGACAGTCCAATAAACAGAGAAGACGGGAACCCTCCCAGCCTGTACCAGGCATGGCTCGGGGTGACAGGAAACAGCAAGGAGTAAGACACAATCCCGACCTCGTGGGACAGTCTGGTGGGGAGGCAACAATGCGCAGGAAACCAACAAGTCTGTAAGATGCTGGGTAGCCAGAGTGAATGGAAACAATAAAGCAGGGTGAGGTATCTATTGCCATCTCCTTGCCCATGTGATCTCCATGTCACCATGTCCCCATGCATCTGTCCTCCCTCTCCTGGCCCTCCACATTAGGGACAACCTTGAGCTGGTAGTTCATGGGATGCCCGACAGCCGCTGATGATTGCTGTGTTTCCCTTGAAAATTTCAAATGTTTAACGAAGGCCCTATGGGTTAGCTATGGCACCCTGGGTGCCTCGGCACTTAGTTTGGGGACCGATCTCAATTATTTATTGACTGAATGAATGAATAAGAAGAATTAAGAGGACCTAACATGAGACACAAAAATCAATTCTCACTGCAAAGAAATGTTCAGAGGGGCCTCGGAATGCTGGCCAAGCCCCGGCTGCCCTGAGCCCATTCTGTCTCTCTGGGCCTGTCCTCCCAGTGGTGCCCAGGCCAGCGGCCACTTGCCAAAGCACGGCCTGTAAGCCAGGTGAGTGCCTGTGCTGCTCAAGGCCAGTGGGGAGAGAGGACAGTCTGAGAGATGCTCCCAACACAGCCTGTGCCCCCAGCTCTGTGCACCCCAGAGCCGGGACAGCAGGCCCTCTAGCCAGGACGCAGAAAGGGTAGCCAATTCGAGAGTCGGGGTTCCAGCCTCAGGTGAAAGAAGAGGGAAGCAGTACATGGGGGACCGGTACAAGTCCCAGGAGGAGAGGAAGTGAGACATGAGGGGTGGCTTTGGGGAAGATGGCCGAACACCAAAGGCATCCTTTATCCCAGGCCATGGTGGCAACCACTCTAGTCTGGGGAAAATAAAATCCCCGCATTCCGACTAAGCTGCTCCAAGTTTAAGCAAAAAACAAAACATGGGTTCGTTTCCTGTAGTTCTCTCCCCCGTCGGCAGGAAAGCTTTGGTAATCGAGTGCTTTTGGGGGAGAGAGGGAGAAAGAACTCGTGTGTGTTAACTGTCAAGTCCAGCCTGCGACAGACCGCAATCTGCAAGCGGGCAGAGTCGCAAACCTTGGAGTGCAAACCTTGCAGAGTGAACGGCAGGGTGTATGCGCAGAGCGGAGGCTAATGAGACCTCAGGCCGCATCGTTCCCCCGCTACGTCAGGGACTGCAGAGTGACAGCTCCCCAGCCCTGTCCGCTAGTGAGGGTAGCTCTCAGGCATGGCAGACCCCACAGCTGCGAGGCCACCCCCAAGTGCCTGCCCAGAGTGCCTGGAGGCTGCGGGGATGGAACGGGGAGCTCCCTGGCCTTTGCACACCGTGATTTTCAAGCATCGGAATCTTTCTGCGCCTGACATGGCACCCCCAGCCTCCCTGGGTACCCTCCCCGCCCCCACGCTGCCCACCCTGTCTCCTCTCCTGCTCTCTGCCCCATCCCTCCCCTGTCCCCACCCTCCTGACTCCTCCCCAGCCCCACCCCGCCACCCCCTCCTCTTCCCCCCTGGGGCCTTTGCTTGCTCTGGGCCCCTTTTCCTTCCCTCCCTCCCAGGGCCCGTCCCTGTCCTCTGGCCCTCATCCTGCCCCGTTCCTCCAACCCCTCCTTCGGCAATGAGGAGCATGAGGTGTCCCGAGCCCCAGGGGCAGCCACACATCCCATCCCTCCTGCTCGGGGAGAGGGTGGGCACAGAAGGCCCCGCCGGGGGACAGCCGGGACTGCCAGACCCCCGTCCGCAGGTGCAGCCCAGGGGCCGCAGTGAGGACCAGGCCAGAGAGTTCCCTCCACCCCCAGTGCGGCAGCCGCCCTGGTCTGGGACCCCAGGAGAGGCACTGCATCTGGCCAGAACAGAACCCCTGACAGATGGGATGGCGCCAAGCATGGCAGGGCGACCTGCGGACGGAAGAGAGCAGGGAGGGAGGCTTGTGGGGGTGCTGAGCCCACAGAAGCAGCAGGGGCGGCCACGCAGGCTGCCCGGGTTCACACGCTATCCCGGCCATTTCCTGTGTGGCCGTGCGCAGATTACCTAACCTCTCGGAGCCCCCATTTCCTTGTCTGTAAAATGGAAATGATGGTCACAATACCCACCTCACAGGTCTATTACGATGGTGACATGGGATGCTGCATGCTATAAGCACTCTTTAATGGCAGTTGTTTTGTCACAGTGACAGTTACTACATCTGTGCTGCTGTGTGTTGACAGCCCCGAGTGGGTGTCAGGACTTCAAAGGAGTGGACATCTTAGGCGATCCCCTGCCGTGACCGGCCCAGGACCCCTACCCCACTGGGCATCTGCGTCAGGCAAGGGAGCTCAGGGCTACGGGAGCTTTTCCACCCGTGCCTGGCCCCGACAAAGAAGGGGTCCTTCTCTAGGGCACAGAGCTGCAGTGCCCAGTGAAGTGGGAATTGCCCCAGCCATCTCCGTGTACTCCCCACCCACTGTCATCGTGTGGACAGGTGGCAGAGGGGTGCTGGCCTTGGCCACCAACTTAGCTGTCTGACCTTCACTCAACAGATACTGGCTGAGCTCTCCCGTGTGCCACCAAAGCAGAAGTGGCTCAAGAGGAGCTCGCCAACTTGTGTGGGAGGCAAGCATTGATCAGAAAACCGCGCCAGGTGAGTGTAAAACCACTACTGGATAACAGCCACAAAGAAGAACTCAATATGCTCACGTGCATCTATTTAAAGTCAGTGTATCCTTATATTCCTAGTCTAAGTATATTCCTAGGATATTTGGAATCCCAAATTTTGGGATGTGAGAGGTAGATGGGCTCAGCCCTCGTCTTTAGAAAGAGAAATGACACCCAGGGGACAAAGGGCTGGACTGACTCAGAGCCACTTCATGGCAACCCAGGGCTAGAACTTGGCTCTCCAGCTGCAAATGAACGAGGCTTCCCCTCTCTGCAAATGAACGAGGCTCCCCCTCTCTGCCACAAGCCACTTCGAGAGCAGCCCCTGGGGGGGTTCAGTGTCCAGAAAGAAACGGGGGAAAGAGAGGCCTCCTGGGTGTAGGATTCCGATGTGCCAGGCATGACGCTGAGCAGCTCATCCGCACCCCCAGAGGGATCCCAAGAGGGCACGTACTCCGAGAGGGACCCCCAAGCGGGCATTAGCAGGGCAGCTGCAGGACTCGGACCACAGAGGCAGGTCAGACCACAAACTCACTGGGCACTAGAGCTGAACACCTGAGACTTTCCAGTTACAATTCTATAAGCACACACATGTGCAGATGAAGACCAAGAGAAAAGACATGAACAGGAAATCAGGGTTTGGATATAATGAGGAATTTTTTTCTCAAAATTCAACTAACTATGTTGTCTTAGATTCACCTATGAAATTCTCAGCTGTAAACTGTAACAGATATATCAGGGATAGCTGGAGTCTCAAACTGCCCTGGGGAAAAATAAAGGGGCATTTATAAACAGGAGGACAGACATGCCATTAATCAGCCCAAGGGGTCCATGCGCCTCCCATTGCCCGTCCAGACCTGCTGATGTCCCTTCTGACAGCCTGCTTTGGGATGAGGGTGCAGAAGGGGGAGCTAAGCCCCCCATGGCGCTGGTCAGGATGTGAGTGGTCCCATGGCATCAGGGTCCTCGGCCCTAAGCAGTGACTCTAGGAGAGCTGACCCAACTCAACAGCAGAAACCCAGTTTGTGAAAAGCGTGGAACCCTTCTGGGAGCCCCCTTCTTCCCAGATACACCACTACCCGGAAGTCCTCCCCCAAACGTGAGCCGGGGGGCCCTCCCACCAGGCGTGTCAACACTGCACTCCCACCCCACCCAGCTGCAAGACAGAGCTGCCAAACGAGGTGGGCCACAAACGAAGGGGCCCCGACAGGCACCCGGGTGGGAGGGCAAGGGCTGGCGCCAGGCTCCGCACACACCAGCCGGGCACATTTGCGAGCATTCCGGGCCTCAGGGGAAATACACAGCCCCAGTGCCCGCCCAGAAAGGCAGGGTGTGCGAGCCCTGGGCACCAGCTGCTGGCCGGTCCCGCCTCCCAGGGCAGGGAACGAGTGCCACAGAGAACAAGTCCAGGGTGTGCCAAGACCCCAACACCCCCACTCCCAGGACGACCAAATGCCCCCTCCACACACACCCCCGACTCACCCCGCTCCCCCGTCCTGCCCTTCACTTTGCCGCCACCCTCCTGCCTCGGGCGTCTCTGGACCTTCCCTCTAAACCACCGTCCCGGGGAACGGCCCTCATTGTCAGTGCCAGAGAAGTCTTTCTCTGCAGAGAAGTCTTTGCTTCTCCCGAGCGCACTTCCTTGCAGACACTCACACGCCTGTAGGGACACGCGCAGTGATGCTGTGACAACTGTCACTGTTCTTCTCCGCCATGGGCTGGAAGCCCGGCAGGGCAGAATGCCGGCCAGTGCTGCTGACCGCTGTTCAGCACGGAGCACCCAGCACAGAGCCTGGCATACAGCAGGCACTCAGCAAACGCCTATTAAAGAATGCAGTGCCTGAAGATCCTGCCACTTGGGCCTGGGGGAGGCGGGCGGGCAGGCCAGCCGCGCAGCCGGCCTCAGCGCGGCGAAGCACGAGGCAGTTCTCACGGGGCCGTCCCCGCAGAGGAGGAGGACCACGTCCTCACGCCCCCGGGCACAGTGGAGGTGAAAGGCGGCCTCGGGCTCGAGCGCAAACGCCTTCCGGCCCAGGGGACACGCAGCCAGGAAGCGCCCCTGCAGCCACCTCAGAGCCGGCCACCCTGAGCCGCGGGCCTTCTCAGAGCCGCGCAGGGGCTGCAGAACACGGCCACGGCCGCCCGCACACGCGGCGGCCCGAGGCTCTGGCCAGCCCTGCGCCGGCCTCGCCCGGCAGCCTGCCTCTCAGCCTCTGTCGGCACTGACCCCGAGCCAGAAGGCCTCTTCCGCCTCCCGTCTCTGAGACGCCTCCCTCGGAGCCCCCCGTGCCTGGCTTCCCTCGGAAACCTGGAAGCCTGGGCAGCGTGGACGGCAAGCGAGGAGAGGCGCGTGGCCTCCATTCGCCCGCCGCGCCTGCCCCGGCGTCCCGAGCCACCTGCAGACCCTTCCCTGCCCGAGCTTGCGGGCCCTGCGTGAGCCTGGCGACCTCGTCCCGGGCCGGACCAGGGCTCCTCACCATGGAGGAGGCCTCACCTCTCGCCTCCGCCGCCCGGGTCCCGCCTCGGGGGAAGGCACAGCAGACAGCGACAGCTCTGCGCCTCCCCCCTCGCCGCCTGGCGCAGCACCTCCATTTCTCCCCAGCTACCTGAACACCAGTGCGTATATCACCTCCTGCGGCTTGTCCCTTGTAGTTTATTAAAACCCACTAATAAACAGCCGAGGCCTCCCACGGCGCCGCGAGAGAGGCCCGGCTTCGCGGGCGGGGCCTTCCCGTCCTGCTCTCTCAGCACATTTCTCACCATAAGGGAACAATTAGGAAAAACTCCCTCCAGGTTATATTTAGAAAGGGGTGGAGGGGAACCTTCCTCTAGTAATTTTCATTCAGCTGCACAGGACTGCCTGTCCCCACCTACCCCCGGGCCAGCACGGCAGGGCGGGTGGCGCCTCTCCCCACACATGGGCGAAAGCCGAGCCCAGCCTCTGCCCGGCCCCGATTATGCCCGCGTTTAAAAATAAGATGTGAAAGATGCATTATGTAAGACCTGTAACACTCTCCTGCCACCTCCGACTCTGGAATCAAAGATCATCATTTCTGCCATCAAAAACGAATGAAAGAAAGGCAGGAACAATGGAAATAGCCGCCCGACATGAGCCAGATCAAAGACATGGGCACAGAAAATGAGGAGCCAGGGGGGCCTTTAATTACTGCCTGCTTCCTCCGAGTCATGTGGCGAGAGGGGAGAAGAAAAGTTTTGAAGGCCACCAGGTTCCGCCCTGCTGCGGCTCCCGTTTCTACCGCCAGCACCAGTTCCCGACAAACTCGAGCCTTTCATTTCCCTCCCTTTTTTCCCTCCTTTTTCTCTGCCCCCCGCATGCGAGACAGGACTCCCAGACTCCCCAGTGCTTGCCGTCCACCAGCAGAGAGAGCTCAGAGAGGCTCCTCGGGGACCCCAAGGAAGGGACACGGATGCACCTTGGAAGGCCCAGGGAGTCCCAGCCCAGCCTCCCTCCAAGGACAGCCAGAGGGCTCTGGCAAGGACTCGGGGACCCTCCGTGGGAGCACATGCAGCAGACCACAGCCACTTTTTTTTTTTTTTTGCAAGTCTCCCTGGTTGAGAGGGGAAAAAAAACCTCTTCAAATTCACATTGGGCAGGGCTCCGTGGGGCAGCAGATCAAACCTGAGGACAGGCTGTTTGAGCTCAGCGGCAGAAAAAAGGATTGCCCAGGGACTGAGCTTAAGTAGAAGCTGGATTAAACTTCAAACGCAAACTCCTCCTTTTTCTACACAGCAGACAGTCATGGCTAATATTGCAATATGGACTCTAAAAATGCATTACAAATAACTTACTCTGGACCCGGACTTGGGGCTTTTGTACCAAGGGGAGGAGCAAGAGAGATCATTGCAAAAGAAAAGACACCTGGAAGTCCACCCTCTTGCCCAGCAGAGGGAAGTCCATCGAGGCCCGGGCCCAGGGCCAGCTGCGGCCAGGCTGCACCTTCAGGAGAGGCCCTGCCCATGGGCCCGGCGCCTCCCCAGTTAGGAAACTCCAGAAACGCCAGGCCAAGGTGACCAAAATAATGTTATATTTAAAATGTCTCGTGATTTAATTAAAGCACTAAGGCTCTTAAAAGACATCCACAAACCATGGAGTGTGACTGTGTTACTCACGTGATAAATGACAGACTCAGTGAAAACACAAACTCACAAATTCCCAAGGCCGGTAGCAGTGCAGGTGTTGGGGGCAGAAGACAAATTCAAAGCTGTAGGATTTTCTTCTTCCAACACCTTCAGAGTTGCCGTACGGCTGTTGTCCCATGATTTGGGAGTGACCACTCTAGTGTCCACTCCATGGAGGCCCCTGGGCCAGTGGCTGTCCTGCAGACACCAGCTTGAGCCTAGGGCTGAGCTGGGACTGGCCTGCCATTACTGGGCACACAGGCACCAAGTGAGGATTTGTAAGTTTGGGGGCAAGGATGATAGGGACTGTGTTTTTATTTGTGTGTTAGTCATCGAAGTGGCCGCTCAGGACATGGGCCTAAGATGGGGCTGTATAATAAGGAATTTGGGCATGGAATGTTGCTTTTCTGGAATATTTTCAGAAAAACCCAAAGCACACCCCCCCCACTGCCCTGTGACTTCCAGAGGGCCTGGGGTGCTGCAGTGACCGTGGGACAGGAACACAGGCCTAAGGGCTCTGGCGAGTAATGCCCAAGGAAGACAGCTGGCGGCCCCAAATGCTGCCCCATGTAACTTTACCAAGGTCAAGAACAGGCGGTGTCCAGGCTGGGGATGCATGTGTGTAGGGTGGCTGTCCTTCCCTGGGCAGAAAAACCAGGTGGGTCCTCCCAGAGAATGGCCACGTCTCTGGACCCCACAAGTTCCAAAGGACTCCCAGGGCAGTGACCCAGCTCTGCCACCACACCTCAGCAGCCCAGGAACTCTCCTGGGTCCACCTAGTCCCACAGCTGGGAAGCTCCTGCCTGCTCCACCTGCCACCCCAGGGAAGTCTCCCTCTCCACACCCACTCCACCCCATCTGACCCCAGGATGTCCTGTTTTCCACCAAAGCACACAAACCACCGGTTACTGACTACAGCCCCAACATAAGGGACAGTGTGCCAGCCATTCCTGCTAGTTACTCCTCTGAACACCCCATCACCATGCAAAGGAGGGTTCAGTGGCCTCATTTCACAGATAGGTAAACTGAGGCTCGCAAACAGCTTCCTTACTAAAGACTTCAGCAGAGACAGAATTTGAAGACAGGACTGTCAAGCTCCAAATGATCTGCCTTTCTTTTTGTGGTGCGACGTCATCTCCCAGAGATCCTTCAGCGCTTCCGCCCCTATCAGTAAGGACAACAGCAGACACCTCTGGGGAAGACACAGACCAGAGAGGTTGTGGAGTCCGCGGCGACGCGGTGCCGTCCGCATAAGCTGACGGGCTATCGCGCGCTAGGAGGCAGTGCCTGTTGCATGCCTTACCACTCCCAGGCGCAGAGAGCAGCACCAGGCCGCATTCCCAGTGACGGCAGGGTCAGAGGAGGAGGGAGGGAGATGGCAGGCCCAGCGTGGAGCACAGTGGGCAGGGGACGGGGCGGCAGCTCAAGAGAGGGCCTGGAAGGTCTGTGAGCAAACTCAGTGAACCCCTGTCCCGCCAGCCGCAGGCCCTGGGGGCGTGTGGCGACAGAAGGGGCAACTCCCCCGGCAGCCCGTGGCTCCAGCACGAGGCACAGGCATCAGACCGGGGTCACTGAGCACTTCCTTCTCGGAAGCAGGCCCGTGGAGGGGTCTGCAGGGGCCATTCCTTGGTGGGGAAGGATTTGGCCCAGCCGGGGCAGACAGCCCATGAAGACAGGTGCAGGTCGACACGCATGTCGAGTATGTCCAAAGATGTTCTTCGGTTCATGAGAGCCTCTGCCCTCTTGGTGACCTGATGTCTGCTCGTGGATGTTTCTAACCTGTAGGCAGAAAATCAGCCACTTCTGTGCCTCTCCCAGGTAGGAGATGCTGGAGTCTGTGCCAACAGTCACCTTGTGAGACAGGACGTCTTAGGGACCAAGAACCTGGGCTCTGTGGCCAGATGGGCATGGGTGAACAGATGTTCAGCAAGTCACCGAACGTCTCTGAGCCTGTTTCCTCACAGGTTAAAAGACAGCATCTCCAAAGCTGCGTCTTAAGAGAGATGCTGCGGGCATCACAAGCTGGGGAGACGGGGACGGGGCAGCAGAGCGGCCAATGAGGTTGGCGCCAATAACTCACGCGGTGATGGTCATCAGCCCTGGGCTGGGCAGGGGGCCACTACCTGGCGTTCTCCTGACGCCGAGGACCGAACACCGGCCACCCGTGCCCGAGTCCCTACCGAGTGCGTCACATGTGACAACCCTGCCCCTCCCCCTGGGCTGGGAAAAGCGGGGGCTTCCTGAATCCCAGCACGAACCCTGCCGCGCAGAGCCAGGACTCCGCCTCAGGGAACCACCCAGAAGAGCCAGAGTGAAGCCCGGCCCCAGACCCACAGGGGACCCACAGGGGACCCGTGCAGGCTCGGCCCCAGCTGGCGTCGTGTGGGGAGGCGAGACCTGACCCCCGCCCCACCCTGGCAGCCCTGAGCAGAGGCCAGGAAGCCTCGTGGCCCCTCATCCATCCTGCTGGCGGCGCCGAAGCCAAGGAGACCAGCCCAGGGGGAGGCTCGAGGAAGAGATGCTGTGGGGAAGGCAGGGCAAGGCTGAACCCCTGGGTGGACACTCCTGAAGGACAGGAAGACGCCTCCCACTGACACGCGCCGGACAAAAAGCCACTGTCGGGTTTTGGACACATTCCCACACCTCTTCTCTTTACGCAGTCTCTCTGCAGAAGATAACGTTGTCCGTAGTGTTTAGATGAGAAATTAAGACTTAATAAAGGTACCCTGTGTATCTTCATGAAGGCAGGGCTGTTTCCTTCACCCTTGCATCCGGAGTTTAGCCTAGCACTGTGCCTGGCACATAGTGGGTGCTTAATAAACATTTCTTGAATAAATGAGTAAAAAATAATCACAGACTCCCTCTGTGAGTTCCACGAGGGCAGGAACTACAGTTTATTCGCTTGCTTGTCTGTGTGCACAAGAGTTCATGAACAAATGTGAATGAGTGAAAACAGTAATAGTTGGCACTGATTTAAGTGTGTGTGATGTGACACACTGTTCGGATCACCTTCCATGAACAACGCATTTAATTCTCACAGCACTGTGGGCATGAGCCATTGTGGGCTCTATTTTGCAGATGAAGAAGCTGAGGCATGGAGAGTTACGTGACGTGCGCAACACCACACAGTATGCGAGTATAACTGGGACCAGAACCCCGGCCGCTGGGCTCCCAGGCCTGTCTTACGTATGAATGAAGTTTGAAGGATGCTTTCAATGACTGGGACGACATGCCCCATGCCTTCTGGCCTGTCCAGTGCCCATCCCTGCCTTCTGCAGAGCAGTCCTGTCTTCCTTGAGCAAACACTCCTCCCTGTATGAGTCGGGTACCCCAGGCCTGGCCAAATAGCACCGCGTCCCCTAGCCACAGTGACTGGTTTAAGGACAGACATCTGACCAATCTGGGCCAATCAGAGTGAACGCTGAGCTCTCACTCCACTACAGGAAAGAGATGCTCCACCGCGGCAGGAGGATATGAGCTTGGAGCCACTGGGGGCAGAGGGATTAACTTGCCCTCTTTTAGGAAGAGCCTGGAAGAGAATGAAGCCAGCAAAGATGAAAGCAGAGACAAGAGTACAAGAGAGATGAACTCCTAAGAATCCAGCCAGGCCTGAAGGTTTATTCTTCAGCCAGTTTGAGATGCATCTCTTCCTTGCAGCGGAAAGATGCCTGACCAATGCCACTGTTAGGTTCAGTATCCTCATTGTATACGTGAGGACGCAGAGCAGGTCAGCCACTCAGCCAAGTGCACACGGTCAGTTAGTGCCCAGGCCAAGGCTAGAGCCCTGTCTCATGCCTATGTCTACAGCACCCCTCCTCAGCCTGTCCAACAAGGTTCTCCCCATGCCCCGCTCATTTCTAAGAACCGCATTATTAGCATAGAAAATAAGGATGCTTAATAAATATTTGATGAATGGGAAAGAGGAAAAGAGGAAGGGAAAGTGGGAGGGAGACTGGACTCCTGAGGGGAGGTCAAAGACTGTTCTCTTTATTTTTCAGGGGGGACAGAGTTTTACTCTGTCACTCAGGCTAGAGTACAGTGGCGGGCATTATAGCTCACTGCAACCTCCAACTCCTGGGCTCAAGGGATCCTCCTGCTTCAGCCTCCAGAGTAGCTGGGACTACCTGGCTAATTTTTATTTTTTATAGAGACAGAGTCCCAGGGTGCTCTCGAACTCCTGGCCTCAAGTCATGCTTCCACCTTGGCATCCCAAAGTGCTAAGATTACAGGCGTGAGCCTCCATGCCTGGCCCAGAGACTATTCCTACTCCGCTTGGTATCACCAAGTGCCAAGCACAGTGCTTGGTATACAGTGCCCTACCCCCCCCCCATCAGATGTGCAGAAGAGCAAATGCACAAAACAAAACATCTTCCTTTTGCCAATGACTATGGAGAGGGTTCCACTAAATGCTAGGGGCATTTGCAGCAGGATTTGACTTGTAAAACTCTTAACTGAATGCAAGATTTTGTGCCTCCAGCCATTTCTCAGAGCCCTGGACACATTTTTAGTCGCAGGGTAAAAACATCCAACCTCTGCTCACCTGTAAGCAGGGATCAGGGATCATGCCCTCGGGGGGGACTTTTCTTTCACTCTCTTTATACCCGCAGACTTCTGAGGGCCGAATGTACACCTTCCTCTCCTGCAACAGGCACAGCACATGCAGGACTCAAGCTGGCCTCCCAGGGACAGGAAGGGAGGCCCTGTCCTGCCCCATCCAGGAAGGCCCCTAACGCCTTCGGGCCAGGGCAGGCACACGCTGGCCATGGTGAGGGGAAGGGAATAAGGCGGCCAGATTTTGGTGACACCAAACAGCATCTCAGGGTAGCATTGGAAGGGCCTTGAGAAACGCCGGAGGATTTCCAAGACACGAAACACCGTCTGGCTTAGTGCGAGGTAACGCATCTCTGCAATGAAGCGAAACCAGGCAGAATACGTCCGATGCCGGCACAGAGCCCCCGCCTGGCGATGCTGGGACCCTACGGCCCTCAGAGGCAAGCTCTGGCCCGCACCGACACCCGCTCGCTCGCACCAAGACCTGCGGCCAGCCCCACCCCTCCCTGGGGCTCTGTTCCCCAGCCCCATACCAACTGGCACTGGCGCAGAATAAGGGTCCCTCAGCAACCTTGCAGGTTTTTAGTTTGTTTGCTCATGGAGTATAGAGAGAACTGGCTCTGGAATCCAAACTGGACAATTCACTACTGGAAGGACAACAGTCACCCCCACATTTAATGCGTCCTCCCACTAACCCTGAGGCAGGTGCTATTATTACCCCACTTACAGAGGAGGAAACAGAGGCACAGAGATCTTCAGGAAATTAACAAGAGTCACAAAGTTTGTAAGCCACGGAGCCAGCCACGTGACCTCAGTGGGTTTATTCGTCCTCCTTGAGTTCCAGTGGACTCACCTATAAAACGGGAACCAACACCCAACACTCGGGGCTGTGCCCTAAAGTGGCGCCTTCCCACCTGCCTCTCCCTCGAAAGGCAGAGGCCCCCATACCTGCTCCTAGCTTCACTAGGAAGGTGGGAAAGCCATTGATATGGGGGTGCTCTGAATTCAGTTCGGGGTCCTCGTGCACAGGGTGCCAGCATCAGCAGCATCAGTGGCAGTACCGATTTGAAAGGCTAGACGGCTCAGATTGGAGTCACTGGGCCAAGCTGAGCTCTACCTCCAAACAAAGGAAGTGAAACAAGTTTGCCAGAGAAAGACCCCATACCAGGGGCTCCCCATGGCGCCAAATTCCAAAAACCTGACTCTATCTTGAGGTGTTTTCCACCTCCTGTAGTTTTGGGAGAAGGAGGCCCAGGCCTGCCTGGCCTCTCCCCTTGCCCCTTTGAAGTGCCCAGCATGGGGTGGGCTGGAAGGAAACCCTGGGCCTCAGAGGCTGTGCAGGCACCTGCCCACCCCTGCCCACCCCTCCCCCCACTGTGCAGCCTGGCCGGGTCTTTGTTGCCAGCGCCCTGCGGGGACAGCCAGGGGCCGGGCCTCATTATACGTCTGACCTCAGGCAAGCCGCCCCCGCCAGGGTGGAAGGTTAATGTGGCTGCCCGCCATGCCGGCCTGGGCCTCCGGGAGGCTCCTCCAAGGGACAAAGGACCAGCCCCGTCTCCTCTCCAGGCCCCCAAACAGCTGCTGGCCTGCAGAGCCCTTTCAGGAGGGCAGCTGGCTTTGATGGCTCAGACGTCACCAGGGGGACCTCCTTCCCACACCCTCCTCCCTCCCACCCTGTCAAGGAGACAGAGCTCATGGAGCTGCCGAGGGAGGAAGCTGGGTGGCAAGGGGCTGGCCCACACCTTCTCTAACCTTCCAGAACTCCCCAGGCTCAGGACACTCCCTGCAAACAAGGCTAACATCAGCCCCTCACCAAGGTGGGGCAGAGTAGATGGAATAAAAGCAGAAGCCTCTTAGTCCCTGTCCCACTGGCTCCCTCTGTCACCTGGTTTCTGGGCACAGAAATCAATGTCACCTAATGAGATATGGGCTGGGAGAAAGGCGCCTCCCAGAAAGAGAAGTGGCCAGACGCTGTGTGGCAGGGGACAAGCAAAGGGTGTTTTTAAGTCGCTCTGGCTTATGACGTCGTCTCCCAGCAGGAAAGCCCCTGTCCTGAACACTCATCACCTACCACAAGGAGGGTGGCGCAGTACATGCTAGAGTGCCAGGCAGAACCACCTAGAAGGCCGCTCCTGATTGCTTCCTGTATACAACTGCCAGTCATTTGGAGGCCTGTGCCTCACACACTGGACTGACACACAGTTTTACTGCGCACTGATTGTAATTTCCAAAGACTCTGGGGAAATTTTTTGGAGTGTTTTATTTGCTTAAGATCCTGGAGCCGACTCGGGGGCTCCCCACGGCGCAGGGGCCTGGCTTAGGAAGCAACTCGCCGGGCTGGGCCGGGCCGGGCCGGCCGTGAGCGGGTTGGGCGCCAGGGCCGGAGTTGTGCATTCACGCACGTTTCTGCAAGCAGGTGTGTCCCAGCGTGCGCACGAAACAGCCCGGCTAGCCATTGTCAAGGAGGGCGCCTTTCCCGGGACAAAAGGCGGAGGGCAGGGCGGCGCGGGGCAGAGGCAGCACATCCGTGTCCGGCGCAGACTGCGGCCCCACGAGGCCGTCCCCTCCCTCGGCATCTTCTGGTGTGCGTGTGCAGGGGCCGGTCTGGGCGGCCGCA
Organism: Mirza zaza; assembly: GCA_008750895.1. Taxonomy (NCBI): domain Eukaryota; kingdom Metazoa; phylum Chordata; class Mammalia; order Primates; family Cheirogaleidae; genus Mirza; species Mirza zaza. Next base: position 66,709 of record VSMD01029485.1, read on the forward strand.
TTGTCCTGCCCAGCCGCAGGCCCGAGCCCGAGCTCCCACAAAGACAGAGGTCTGCTCCTGCCCTTCCGGGGCGAGAGGGCTCCCGGAGTGACACATGCTTACCTTTTCAGTGGGGTTTTTCTTTTCTGACTTGTTTGTTTGTAATATATTTTTTTTAAGAAAAACAATAAAAAGCAGGTCTCTGATTGTGTCTTTTCCTAGCCACCTCTCCCCGGCCCGCCCGGACGCACGAGGGCATGTGCTGATTATCTGAGTGTGCAGGCTGCTCGCAGGCGGCCAAGGGCTCGAAGAATGCCAGGGGGTTAGAAACTGGGGAGGGGAGGGAACTAATTGCCAAGAAAACACAAGGCTGTGCTGCGACTTTGATGCCATCAATTACCACTATCTTTCTCCGCACGTCTGCCAGCCGTCCCCGGATCCCCGTGTCTAACTTTCTTTGCCAGCCGTGGTACCCGGCAGATCCCTGGCGCTGCCACGCCGCCGCCTGGGCTCCTTCTGGGCCCTTATCAGCCTCTCCCAGTCAGCCTGGCCGCGCGGCCGCCCCCGCCGCAGCCCCGCGTGCGTTATCTGCTCGCACAGACCTTGGCCTGGCAAGCCGCGAGCGGGCGCCTGCTCCTCTGCCCGGGAACCGCCGGGGACCAGCGCCCTGCTCCCAGACCCTCTGAGGGCTCCCTGCCCGCCAGCCGGGCCCGCCTGGCAGCCAAGGTGCGGGCCACCGGGGCGGCTGCATCATTAAAACTCCAACCTTCTGAAGAGAAGAAAGAACAAAACCACAAATTTGGATTAATAAAGCATTTGTTGATTCTGCAGCAATTTAGCAGGCCCCTAAGAAACCCACCAGAGACCCACGGAGCTCCAGTAATTTTCTGTTATATTATCTTTCTTGTAAAATACTTCCCCAGACAGAGTCCCCAAAGGGGCTCAAATATCACTGTGACTAACCAAAATCAATGTGCACTCACCTATTGACATTTTTACATAGTTTTTGGATTTAGTATCCAGCCGAAAACACAATCAACTCCTCTGCCAAGGAGCCGACAGGCACTTAGCTAGTCAGCTATTAGTGTTACAAAGGAAAAAATGCAGGCGCCCAGGGGAGCTGGGTGAGGCGGCGCTGACGTCAGGGGTAATTGGGTGTCTGAGAGAAATTGCCAGCGGCTGGCCAGCTCCCCCGGGGCTGCACAAAGCTGAGCTGTAACTCTAATAAAGGAAAGGAAATTCTAGAAAAGGGGGCTTTGCTACAAAGGAGCCCAGGCAGATGCCAAAAATAGCCCTTTGGAAATAAATAAATAAATGTGGCCAAAACATATAGGTCTTTAAAATAAAATAAATCACGGCTCCGAGGAGGCTTTCTGGCCTCCCCTCCCTGGCATCCGTACGTGCTCGAGGGCTCCCCCCATCCCGTTCTTCTCTGGAACTACGTGGATTTTGACGCTGGAAGGAGGGCTGCCATCTAATTTGGCAACTAGGCTGGTTTTCTAAAGAACCTAAGTTTGTAAGCTTCTCTTTCCCAAAGGTGGTATCTTCATTGTTTGCTCTGAAGCTGACAAGGAGAAGGAACTTGTATTGTGTGGTTTTTAGTTGCTTTTATGGTTTTTGTTTTTGCTTTGTTTATTTTGGGGTGTGCAAGGAGAAGGTGGCTCTTATAATGCCACCCCCATTAGATGAAAATTTAACAGGCTCTGGCTTCGTGGTTTGGGCCTTCTTGGGAAGAAGTCTGTTCTAGGGATGTGGGCTGCATTCTCACCCTGTACCGCTCTCCCACCGCCGACCCTGAGGCCAGAGGTCGCTGCAGAATCTAGACAGACTTCGCTGCTTCCCCAGGCGAGGGCCAATGCCTCTAAGGAGGAGGACAGGAAAGAGTGGCCCCCACCCCCAGCGGCGCCCAGGCCAGGCCCCAGGCCAGGATACTGGCCTCCCTCGGGAGCCTGCAGCCCTCAGGCCGAGAGGTGGGTGGGGGCGGTGGGCAGTCGAGCAAAGAGTGCGTCAGCAGAGCCCCAGAGGCTGCTGGGGAGCCGGGGCCTCCTCGGCCAGGCGGAAGAGGGTGGCTTAGGAAAGAGATGGCAAGATGGGATTCCCAGGGTCAGAGTCTATTTCATCGCTTTGAAAAATAGGCCCAGAGTTTCAAAAAAGAGAGGAAAGGAAAGGAAAGCAGCAGAACGCACTCCAATCCAAAGCTGCTTGGAAGTTGGTCTGAACAAAGGTCTTCAGCTAAAAATGTCAGATGAGCGCCGCAGGGCTCCTTGCCCTCCCTGCTGAAGCCCGGCTGCTGCGAGGAGGAAAGGCCCCTCCTGGGGTCTGCTCCAGGCCCAGAGCCCCGCCCCGGCAAGACGCCCCAGGAGCCACCGGGGCTGCCTACTGGGTTGGAGGGGCAGGCAGGACACGGGGGCCAATTCCTACGCTGGCGGAGCGTCCAGCGCTGGCACCATGGACGAAAAGCCGCTGGAGAAAGAAACAGACCCTACCACTCAGGCCCAGGGGAGGGAAGCCCAGTTCAGGAACGCAGCAGCCGGCACCCTGGCACCAAATCACAAACCTTGAATCGATGATGCAGTTGTTTAATTAATCAGCTTGCTCAGGGTGGGTGCAGAGGGTCTCTGTGAGGATCTGACCCAGCCAGCTCCTGATGGGCAAACCCCCTCCTTGGGCCCCCCGTTGGGCCCACGGGACCACAGATGGTTGAACGCCGCCTGGGAGTCTCAGCGAGGGGGAATGTGAGTCCCCAGTCCCCTGTGTGACCCAGCTACTCTGGCAGAAAGGAGGGAGGAGGCAGCCGGAGGGAGGGAGGAGGGCGGGAGGAGAAGGGAGGAGGGTCTTATTAGCAACTCAGAATTTCCTGGCCTTGGCTACTGTAAGTTAGCTCTCTCAATGTGATTTTCTTGTCCCAGTCAATGAGACTGTAATAGAACTAGAGCAAGAGACCTCTTTTCAGCAAGCCAGTGAGTGCCAGATTTAGAAGGAAAAAAGGCAACTTAAATTAACCCTAAGGCTTAACATGTTTAAGTCTTGTAACTTTTTAAAAAACAGTATCGAAAGTGAGTGTGCAGGCGGTGGAGACTGGGACACACCACATGCAGAAACTGATATGCACACGTGTACACGGGCGCACACACGTGTGTGTGTGTGTTGGGGGACGGGAAGGCGCCCCTTATGTCTTTATGAGATTTCAGCAGCAAAACGCTTGCAAGAAAGTAGCAAGCAGCCTTGATATTTCTTATTCTGGTGGCCCCGACTGGCAGCGAGGGTTTGAAACCGGCTCGCACGGGAGATTGGACCATCTCCAAGGCTGATTTTCTCATCTTTAATGCGCAGAGGGGAGGGGAGAGGAGGAAAGAGGAGAGGAGGGGAGGGGAGCAAGTGGGCCAATATCTCCAACCAACCCCAAACGGTTAATGATAATGAGCCGGAGCGCGACAGGAGTTTAACAGCTCTAAGGAAGAGGGGAGACCCCGGAGAGGGGTACGGCAGAGGTGTTTTCAATTACCAAAAAGAAAAATAATTTATTTTTAAACAATACCTCTCGACACTGGGTGTTTAAAGAGAACATACTCTGGCCCCTAAAATATCAAAGTGAGATTTAAAAATAGAAAAGTCATTTCCCCCCTTCCCCGTTGCAGATTTTACTGTAGCGTTCTAGAAGGCAGATTAAATGAAGGAAGCTCAAACACACTCAATTTTGTCCTTTAGCAAATTCTTCTCTTTCACTCTTGCATGAAGAAAAAAAATCTCCCCACAGAGTTTTTCTCTTCTTCCTGGTGTGGATCTGGGCCCCTGCAGTGCCCTGTGTAATTTCCAGTTCCTCAGAATTCAGGTATTAATAAAGACCCCATGGGGACTTCCAACAATATAACCCTACATTTTGAGGCATTATGAAAGGAAACCCCCAGGGGTCTGTGGCTCAAATTTCTGAAATGTAGGCATTGTAAAAGGCACCCCAGGGGATGCCCGCAATAGAAATCTGCTGAATTCAAAGCATTTTGGAAGTCCTGGTGGGAGTCATTACTCCCACTGGAAGCTTTTTACAAAACATGTGTTGCTGACATGTTGACAGATTGCTCAGTGAAGTGTTTAGGTGCATGCACAAGGCGGGCCTTTGGAGACGCTCGGCGCTGCCAGCGAGTCTCCGAGCGCTGGAGCCGGCGCCATCCATATCTCATGCAGGGGAGGCCGCGGCAGCCGGGGACGAGAGAAGCGTGCTCCACGGCAGCGGCGAGCCTCGCACCCCTCCACCGCGCGGCCACTTCGAGTGCGCCGCCCGCCTCGCCTTTGGAAGCTGGTGTGTGCGGCGCAGCTGTGACGGCCCTGTATCCCTGCCAAGGGCTGCACTGAAGGAATCTCGAGGCGACCTCACTGATCACTGGGAGGCGGCCTGCAGACCAAGCCGAGGAGGGGTGGCGGTGCCGCGGGGCGGGTGGGACCCTCACCTCCGCCCCTCGCTCAAGGAGAGGCTGGATGGCGGGAGGGGTCTGAACAAGGGGCTCGCTGGTCTTGACAGCGTTACGCTCAGGAAAGTGATCTGTGACTTTAATAAGGCGGAGGGGCTCAAAGGAATTAGCTGCCTAGGTGACCGGCAGAGACGGTGGAAATGCACTCCCGGCCTGGGCCGCGCCGGGCGGGCCGGGAGGTGGGCTCGCCCGCCGCACCTCGGGCTCCCAGGCTCTCGGCTCCAAAGGAGTTTCCCAGCCACAGACCTGTGTGCAAGTGCCACACTGGCCGGCCTGTGCGTACGCACAAACACACACACACAAACACGCACACACACACATGCGCGCGCACACGTACACATGTACACACACACTCAGTCCGTGGCAGGATAATGCACCATATGCTCGCGTTCATAAAATTTTAAAGGTAAAAGCAGATGTAATTTGATGGATGTGTACATGTATGGATAGGAACACACGCCCCAACACACACACCACATTCCAGCAGTGGGCATCCTTCCCCTCCTCGGCTCCGCCTTTACCCTTAGGACCTTGCCACGGGTGCTCCAGGATGAGGGAGGAGACCTGCATAATACGCGTGGCCACTCAAACACACAAAGAAATCTCTAGAAATTTCTTTTTTTAAAATTTAATCTCTTTGAACCATACTATCTATTACACTGTCAGCTTGGGGTTTTCCTTCCATGAATTTTTTTTTAATTACCTGAAGGAATAAAAATCATTTCTGATTTTTTGGTCGTGGGGCATGGTAAGCGTCCAGCCCAGGGCTACATTTCTCGAGGCCTTGACCTGAATGCTGGGAATTTACTCAGGAGCTGGCCTGTAGGTACCAGACACTCACTGTCACCCTGGTGGCCTTTCTTATCCTTTTCCTCCTTTCAGAAGGAAATTGCATTTCAACGGACAAATGGCTTTTCCAAGAGAAGGGTGTAAGATTCCATTCTCCCAAGGCCCCTCATAGACACCTAGGGACAAAAGCTCCAGAGAGATGACCGGCAGGGGAGCCCTCCTGGGTGTCAGCCCTGGGGGAGGCCAGGTGGGGATGGACAAGGCTCTGTTTACTTCCTGGATTCCGTCCCACCAGCTACCCAGGTGAGAAACCGCCAAAGCTTCTGGCGCTCGGGGGCTCCCAGGCCACAAGCAGGGCCAGCAAGGATTTTCTACCCACCAGCCCTCTGTACCCGGCCCTGTGCCCAACACCTCACCTGCTTGTACCCAGCACAGTGCCTGGCACAGACCAGATGACCACATGCTGAGTGAAGAAGCAAATGAAGAAACGAATGAATGATATGCTCAGGCCACGAATGAAGCTGCCAAAGCAGACCCTGTAGGCAGACTCCCTCCAACCCCACGGGAGGACAGACAGGTTGCCTCTCCAGAATGGACGGTTTTCTTCAAGGAGGCAGCCTTGGTCCTAGAGGTGGAGGGGGCGGCTGAATCCAAGTCCTAGGGATCCGCTTTCCAGAAGGCTGTCTTTGTCCTGGCTATGCTATGCCATGCCCGGAGGGGGCCTGGGGACAGGGCTTGAAGAACTAGGAGGGGGAGGAGAAGCGCTCTGACAGGACCCCTCCAGGGCCTCACCCTGTAGGCCATCACAAGTCCACGGAAAGCTCCCACTGAGCGTACCCCACCTGTGACAGGAGATCCAGAGGTGGCCGTCCCCCTCCGCCGAGTCCCTCGGTCCTGCCTGCAGGGTTCCGACTCCTAACTCCGTGGATGGCGGAAGTCCATGCCCACGCCTGACAAGAGGGCAGACTTGTCCCGGTTTGTCCAGGACTCTCCTACTTCAGAACTGAAAATGATACACTCTAGGAGGCCCTCAGTCTTGGGCCAGCTGGGAGGGCCGGTCACCCTATGCCCCACCCTCCCACGCTGAGAGCGCCACGGAGGCAGGGCGCACGCGTGGAACCTGGTACACCAGAAGCGTGCACTGAGCCCGAGTCTAATCTGTGCACGCAGGCGCATGTCTACTTGAATAAGCGAAGGTTTTTGTCCTAGGTTCCACAGGTCCGTCCAGAGGGAGTGCAAAGATGTGTGTCCGGTCACACACACAGAACAAACTCCACCCCCACGTGACGGCCACACACGCCAGACACCCCAGGCAGCAGCGCGGCCTCGGCCGCACTGGACGCCTTCAAACATGGCCGCCAGAGCTCAGGGCCAGGCAGGAGACTTCCCAGCTCGCAGGACCTCTGCCCCTCGCTGGGGTCCCTCCTGCCCACTGCCGGCAGCAGCCCTCTGGCCACCTGGAACTGCCCCGGCTCTCTCCAGGCCTGGAAGCCACTTAGTGTGAGCAGGCGCCAATGCTGCAACCTCCCGGCGGCCTCCCCTCCCCCACTCCCACCCAACCCTCCAGCCTCTTTGTTCCTGACCTTTGCCCTGGACTTTTAAAGTTCAAATGATAACAGCCTGGGCTGTGGGGTCTCCTTTCAGAGAGAGGTGGGAGGGTACTGAGTGGGAGAAAAGAGAGCCTTAACTACAGACTCAGCTCTGGTGTATCAGGAAGGGATGAGAACGCAGGAGCACTCATTCTTCAACAAGCACTGCCCAAGAACACTCCAGTCACACGCCCAGCTCTGGGTTATAGCAGCCGGAGTGGATGAAGACAGCCACCATAATTGCGGAGACTGCTACTGGCACGTAGCAGGCAAGGCCATGGGTACTGAATGTCCTGCAGAGCAAGGGACAATCCCTCAGAATGAAGAACTGTCCTACTCTAAGTGCCTCCCTGCAGTTGGAAACTCTAACACAAATCTATCAGCTGAAAACAAACCAAACAAACTCTCCCTATACTTGCACACAACTGCTGGAGACAGCGAACCCAAAGCGCAAAGAAAAATAATCTTTCGTCTAAACAAGCAAGACGCCAGATGTGTCCAGCTTTCGCCCCTAGAAAACCCCACATTCCACCAAAACTCTCCTTCCACATTTCCCAGGTCCTCTCTGCCTCCACAGTTTACTTATTGTTCCTAAAGTCCTTGCTTCTCCAAGTGTGGTCCATGGACCAGCAACATCTGCATCCGCTGGGAGCTTATAGGAAACGCAGAACCTCAGCTGCCCCAGGTCTGCTAAATTAGAACCTGCATTTTCACACGATTCCAAGTGATCCTGAGTGCTCAAAAGCACTGCCTGGAGCCATGCCAGGGCTAACTCTGGCACTTTCTGCTCAAAGATCACCAAGCAGCAGAGCTGGCGAGACACACTCCATCTGTGCCTGACCCCATGTGTCCTGCATCTGGTGAGAGATGGCACAGCACCCCCATGTAGAGTTGCCCGGTGCACAGAAATGACAAGTTGCTCTTTTCTCATTGGTAGGACAGTAAGAGAGAGAACCTCCACAGCAACCCAAACTGGTATCCAGCCTTAAGGTACCCAATTGGGGAGGATTTCCACTTGCACCCCACATACCAGTCAAGGGGTGACATGTGGCAGTACGAAGGACTATTTTGCTATTATTGATGGGCTTGCCAGCCTGAGAGGATTCAGAATGAGTTAAACATGAAAGCTGAAATGCCTTCCTCAGAACCACACCACAACCTGCCCCAGCCCCAGGCTTGGTTCGGTGACACTCTGGAACTCTGACCTGTGTCTCATTTCAAGCCTTCTTGTGCAACTAGACCACAGGCTGCTGGGGAGGTGGGTTCTGACTCCCCTCTGCAGGCCACACAAGCCCCCACCTGATCTGGGTGCATATCCGAAACCAAGTAAGTGCTAGGTGACGACTGTGGAAGGGGCTGGGCTGGGACAGGACTGGACGGACGGATGGAATGAAAGAAAAGAGAATGAGATAAAGACTGGGCCAAACCATGCTCCTTCTCCATACCAACCACGGAAAAAAGTGCTTCTACGGGAGACGCGTGCAAGAACGTTTATCTGGCAAACAACTGGAAACAACCTGAATGCCCATCGCACGGACCAGCTGCACACACCAGCGCGCCCATGCCCCGCGCGCGGCGCAGTGCCTGCTAAGGGGCAGGGAGAGCCACATGCCAAGGTGGAGGACTCTCCAAGGCATAGTGTTAAATGAAGCAAAACAAGCTGCAGAATGATAGCTCCAATATGGTATCATTTATTTTTTTAAACAAAAATCAATACAACAGAGTTTCTATGGATACACATAACACTATTTTTCATCGAATGCAAGACCCCGTGGGTTGTAAAAGGTACCATTGTTTCATGTACCACAAAAGAAAAACAAAAACACTGTCAATTAAACCATGACAAGCCACTCAGTGTAAGACACACCTCGCTTTCAGAGATGTTAAAGTGTGTCTTAGAATCTAGGAAATATGGTATCATGTAAATTTGTAGCAGAAGGTGACAGCAATTAACCTGTGGGTGGAGGCAGGACAAAGCCTCATCTGTAACCCTTTTCCACAAACAGAATACATTTATGTGTTCCTGTGATATTTGATGGCATCTGACTTTTTAAAAATAATGACTGGACACCTCCTTTGTCCCTGGCCCAGAAGTGAAGCGATGCTGGTGACACGGGGCCCACGCGTGAGTCACGGAAGGACAGGGTCTTCCCGCAGAGCTGACCTGTGCTGGGGCTCAGGTGGGTGAGCGAGTGGGGCGCGGCAAAGCTTTGTGAAGAGGAGGAGGCTCTCAGGATTGTCTGGTGGGGAAAGCGTCATTGTAGAAAGGAAACGACAGGAGAGAATTTGATTTGGAGAAACAATGCACGATCTACTCACAGACTACCATCAGGGCTACCTGGGGGCTCAGGGTTGGCCCCCAAAACAGCTCCTTCATCTGCCCTTGCTGCTCTCTGCAAGCTCGGTCTGGAAAGTCATAATGCCATCCTGAATGCATCACTCACAAGGGACCTCCTCAGACTCAAGCTTCTAATTCCACCTTAATATCCAATTCTGTGTGTCGGGGACGGCTGAACCTCGGCCTGCAGCCTCCGCATCACCTTGCCCTGCGCACAAATGAAAACAGCTTTGGTGCTCAGAGCGCTGGTTCCCTTGTCTGCGCCTCTGGGGGCCCGGAGTGGCGCAATTGGCGAATGGAAACCTCGTGCGATAGAAACACATAACGAACAAAGCTGCTCTGCAGACGCATCCTTGACCTTCCAGCTTTTCCTGGACTTCTCCACCGCCATTGTCCCCGTGAAGCCACAAACAGAATGATACTGTCGAGGGGCTGAGGGCCACAGAGCGTCTGCCACTGATGGCTTCTCCAGTAGTCAAGCAGGAAGTGGTGCTAACCGGACAATAACGTCCTCGCACCTCCATCTCCGCACATGACGCTCGGGCGCGCAGGCTCCGTGTGAACAGCTGCCCCTGCCAGGAGCAGAGCCTGGCGTCTAACAAATTCGCTCCTCTGTTCCCATCATCTGTGGCCTCCCAGCCCAACACCGATCACTCATGATTAGCCTGGCCTGGGAAAAGCAACCACTGAACACCAAAAGCCCACAGCACCAAGATAAAGCCCCACGCTCCAGGAAAAACAGCGCGGCTCCCACTCCCCCAAGCAAATCCACACAGAAACTGCCCTTATACACGTCGGGGTTGGCTCTAAACCTGGACTTCCAAGCACGCCTCCTCAGCAAGAGCCAAGTGAGCGAGGAGCAGGGGCGGGGTGCAGAGGACATTTGCCACTGGCACCTCCAGATCCAGCCCCCACCTCTGTCCTAAGCTCTGTGTCCTCTGGAGGGATCAGAGGGTGGGAGAGGACAGAGCGGGGCGCTTGCTCTGCTGGCCTCTCCTGGGGCACCCTCCCTGCAGACGCCCCCCAGGCTGCCAATGCCCCGCCCCCACCCCTCGAGGGTCCCTGCCCCGCCCAGCTCTGCAAATGGGCCCTGTATTAAATGCTCCTCAATTTCCCTATGTGAGTGCGCCATCTGTTTTCTGTTGGGACCCTGACTGACGGGGTATCCTTTAAACAATTTTTAAGTAAACATGTCTGCAAGGTGTTTGTTGCGACAGCGATAACAAGCCAGTGGAGGAAGCCGTGAAAACATGGCATCCACGCGAACGGCAAGAGAAGTCGGGTGTCAGACACGCGGCCCCAGAGAACGAGGTCGAGAACAAATCTTCCAGTATCTCCCCTACCACCACCGGGCTCCCCACCCCCACCCTCTATGACCTGGCTGCATGAAGTCAGTGACCAGTGACTTTCTGCTCCCTGCAACCCCATCAGGCCTTCCACCGAGAAAACAGATCCGCTGCAGAGCAGGCTGTAGAGGAAGGAGAGAGTGGACCCATCCAATGCTGTCACTTCTAAAGCCAGCTCGGGGTCTCTGATGGGCTACTCCACTGGGGCTCCCCAACCCCCAGGGGCCTCTGCAGAGCTTCTCTTTCTCCCAGGGGACTGCGGGACTGGGGGCAGGAGCCAGCTGGGGCTGTGCCCACCACGCACGGCCAGGCTGCAAGGAGCACGTACCTGCTTACCTCTTTATTAAACTGTCTCCCCTCCAGGGCAGGGGTCGTGTCTGCTCACCGCTTTATCTCAACACCTAGCCAGGATCTGCACATAGCAGGGACTAAATCAAAAACCAAAGGTCTAAAATACAAATGCCCCTATCCATTGGAAGAGCGAACACACCCTCCGGTTTGTTCCACGGTCCCTGGTCTCCCACCCCAGCAAGCAGGTGAGAAGGACAGTGTCTGGGCAGGGCGAGAGGCGTGGCTTGGTGGAATCTGAGGGAGAGGAGGCTTTTCTCCAGGCCAGAGGAGACTGCCCAGCCACAGGCCCACAAGAATTCCTGGTCCTCGAGCCACCACATGAGTGACGAGTGGAACAAGTCAGCACCACCCAGGCCACTGCCACCAAATCACCCAGCAAGTATTTCCTGAGCACCCACTGCGTGCCAGGCCCTCTGCAAGGCCAGAGACAGATGCAGGCCTGAGAAGACACTACTCTCAAGAGGGCCACCTTCTAGTAGCAGTGACAATAATCCAAAAGCAGCTCAAGAAGATCGTTTCAAATAACTGCACTGCCAAGGAAGGAATCAAACGATATGACTTTTGGAAGAGAAGGGAGAAACCTTGGCGGGGCAGGGGCGGGCGTCGTTGCAGAATGCCACCATGTGGAGCTGACCTCGGGCCATGGCCCAAAAGGAAGCAGAGGCGCAAGCCCGTGAAAACCTGAAAGAACGACCAGGTAGCGGGGAGAGGGGGTGCAAAGGCCCTGTGGTGAGAACGAGCATGCCCTGCCCAAGGCTCCAGGGGAGGACCCGAGTGGGAGGAGGAGAGGCCACGGGAGACTCAAGTGCAGTGGGCACGGGGCACTGCCAAGCACAGTCAGCAGGAATGGGCTGGGCGGCTACAGGCAGACACCAACCGTCTCTCTTCCCAGTGTCCTCCCGCCCGCCCTCAGCTGCCTTCCTGGCACCTCCTCCCCACACAGCCCCGACCAGCCTCGAAGGGGTCAGCCCCCCAGCAGGCCGGACCTCCTCCCCACACAGCCCTGACCAGCCTCGAAGGGGTCAGCACCCCCCGGCAGGCCTGACCTCCTCCCCACACGGCCCCGACAAGCCTCGAAGGGGTCAGCACCCCCAGAAGGCTTGACCTCCCCCCACACAGCCCCACCCAGCCTCGAAGGGGTCAGCCCCCCCAGCAGGCCTGACCTCCTCCCCACATGGCCCCACCCAGCCTCGAAGGGGTCAGCCCCCCCAGCAGGCCTGACCTCCCCCACACGGCCCCACCCAGCCTCG
>VSMD01029486.1:0-20271 GCA_008750895.1 Mirza zaza
GCCCAGGCTAGAGTGAGTGCCGTGGCGTCAGCCTAGCTCACAGCAACCTCAAACTCCTGAGCTCGAGCAATCCTGCTGCCTCAGCCTCCCGAGTAGCTGGGACTACAGGCATGCGCCACCATGCCCGGCTAATTTTTTTTTTTTTTATATATATTAGTTGGCCAATTAATTTCTTTCTATTTTTATAGTAGAGATGGGGTCTCGCTCAGGCTGGTTTTGAACTCCTGACCTTGAGCAATCCGCCCGCCTCGGCCTCCCAGAGTGCTAGGATTACAGGCGTGAGCCACCGCGCCCGGCCCCTGAAATTTTAAATAAGATGCTTATTAAAATTTATTGGAGCTTTGCTTCTCTTAATTTTAGCATAACCTCTCAAACTAATATTATATAAAATGATAATCTCATATATATATATATATATATATATATTTCCAACACATATGAAGACTGGGTCAAGAAAAATTTAAGAATAACAAAAAAGTTGCTAACATTTATTAAACAATAATGGTGTACCACTCCCTGCGTGCCGAATACTTGTCTCATTTATACATCATAACCACCATATGAGATAAGAACTCTTATCTCACTTCACGAATGAGAAAATCTAGGCACAGAAAAGTTAACTAATTTTGATTATTGCCACATAGTCAATAACTAGAAAATTTGGGATTTAAAGCCAAGTAGTCTGCCAGAGACCTGTACTTTCAACGTTTACACAAAGTATGAAGGTAAAGGTAAATTATTCAACATTAATCAATCATATGAAATAAACAATTTTAGTTGGCACATGTTATCATTTGAATATTATTACTGTACTGTAAAATAATTAAACATAAATGATAGGTAGTCATATAAATGATGAAGCATAACATTTACAAAGCTAAGTAAAATTGTTTGTATTTATATACTTTCCAGATTTCAATGTAATGCCAAGATACAATAAACAATTTAATCTTGTGCACACATATTCACTCACTCACCCATACATACACACACACATACCTGGACACCTGCCTCTGACAACATTACTCACTAGATAATCTGGAAAACTCAAACAACTAAAAATGCTGAACAACTTATAACAAATATCCTTTTAAACATAAGAGTTTAAAATAAGGAAAAGTCAAAGTTGAAGAGCCAAAATTCAGATCCCTTGCATAAATCCATGAAGGGCTATACTCTGAGTCAAAGAGTGGGCTAGGAAAAAAAACATGCTGACAAAATAACCCATTTGGATCCAGTCTCATCTAAAGTGGGAAAAATCTATAAAAATTCAAAATCATTATCTGCATGATCCAGAAAACCTCAAACTGAAATATTAAAGTGCTTCCAGTTTGGCAGCACCTAGGACAGTTGATAGAAGTAAAGGTAAATCTTCTATTGAAGACTGTGCCCTAAACACAGACCCCTCAAAATTCCTAAAGATTAAGATCAGCAACAAATTATGAGCTCATAATAAAAATTACCAAATACTTCAGAAAACAAGCCACAATGAGTAAAAGTTGGTGGAAATAATAAGGAGCAGTATTAGCTCCATAAGACTTTGGATAATGGAATTACCAGATTCAGAATATAAAATAACTATGCTTTATACAAATAAGAGAACTAAAATCAGGAGGAATCTGGGAGGCCGAGGTGGGTGGATCGTTTGAGCTCAAGAGTTTGAGACCAGCCTAAGCAAGAGTGGAGACCCTATCTCTACTAAAAATAAAAAAAAAAATTAATTGGCCAACTAAAAATAGAAAAACAAAATAAAGAAATAAAAATAAATAAATAAATAAATAAAATAAAATCATGAGGAAGGAACAAGAGACTACCTCACTAGATTGATGTGAGAAAGAACCAAATAAAAATTTAAAATTAAAACATAATGGGCCTACAAGGTGTAATCCCAGTGGGAGGCCGAGGCAGGAGGGTTGCTTGAAGTTAGGAGTTTGAGACCAGCCTGGGCAACACAGTGAGACCCTGTCTCTAAAAAAATTTTTTTTTAAAAAATCAGCCAGGGTATGTCTGTAGTCCCAGCTACTCATGGGGCTGAAGCAGGAGGATCATTTGAGCCCAGGAGTTCAAGGCTACAGGGAACTATGACTGAGCCACTGCACTTCAGCCTGATAACAGAGCGAGACTCCATCTCAAAAACAAAAAAAAAGAAACCCACGCACAATGGACTGGCTAAAAAACAGATTAAATATAGCTAAAAAAAGAATCAGTGAACTGGAATGGAGAGCTGAAGAAATTATACAAAGCAGCTTTGATATACAAAGAGATGGAAAATATAAAAGAGTAGATACCACCCATGAGAGACAAAATGAGGTGGAATAACATTCATCTAATTGGAATTCCAGAAAGATAAACTGGAGAGAATGAGAGAGAAGCAATACTCAAAGATACAAAGGCTGAGAATTTTCAAAACTTCAGGAAAGGTATGAATCCTTTGACTTAGGAACCACAGTATTCCCAAGCAAGACTGAGATAAAGAAATCCATACCTGCAGAATACCAAAATCAAAGAGAAATCTTAGAGCAATCAGAGAGAACTAAAAAGAAAAAATAAGCTCATAGCAGACTTTTTCACCAGTAACAAAGAAAGCCAGAATACAACAGAATAGCACTTTTAAAGGGTTAGGAGAAATAGCTACCAATTCTGAATTGACATCCAAGAATAAAAGTAAAATAAAAACAAAAACAGAATTTTCCAAAGAAATTTCTAAAGCATAAACTTCTGGAAGAAGAAAAGTAATTTCTAAAAGGCAGTTGTGAGACAAAGAATGTTAAGCAAAGAAACAGGTAAGCATATGGGTGAATCTAAATAATGACTGTATAAAACAATAATATGATTATTTCAGGGATAAAAAATGAACAAGGTAAAACTATAACACAAGATGATAGGGATGATAGTGTTTAAGGTCCCTGGGTTGTTCTAGAAATTGTGAAGATACTGTATATTTTAAGATTTTTCTTTTCTTTTTTTTGAGACAGACTCTCGCTTTGTTGCCCAGGCTAGAGTGAGTGCCGTGGCGTCAGCCTAGCTCACAGCAACCTCAAACTCCTGGGCTCAAGCGATCCTCCTGCCTCAGCCTCCCAAGTAGCTGGGACTATAAGCATGCGCCATCATGCCCAGCTGATTTTTTCTATATATATTAGTTGGCCAATTAATTTCTTTCTATATCTAGTAGAGACGGAGTCTTGCTCTTGCTCAGGTTGGTTTCGAACTCCTGACTTTGAGCAATCCGCCCGCCTTGGCCTCCCAGAGTGCTAGGATTACAGGCATGAGCCACCACACCCGGCCATATTTTAAGATTTTTAGTTATGTAGGCATGCTTAATTTTTAGCGGCAATCATTAAAAGAATAGTAATACGAGCCAACCAAAAACATGAATAACAACTTGAATGGAATTTTTTTAAAAACTCTGTCTCAAAAAAAAAAAAAAAAAAAAATAGTAGTTCTTTCTTTTTTTTTTTTTTGAGACACAGTCTCACCTTGTTGCCCAGGCTAGAGTGAGAACCGTGGCGTCAGCCTAGCTCATAACAACCTCAAACTCCTGGGCTCGAGGGATCCTCCTGCCTCAGCCTCCCAAGTAGCTGGGACTACAGGCATGCACCACCACGCCCGGCTATTTTTTTCTATATATATTAGTTGGCCAATTAATTTCTTTCTATTTCTAGTAGAGACAGGGTCTCACTTTTGCTCAGGCTAGTTTCGAACTCTTGACCTCGAGCAATCCGCCTGCTTCGGCCTCCCAGAGAGCTAGGATTACAAGCGTGAGCCATCGTGCCCGGCCAACAGTAGTTATTTCTAAGGGGAGAAATTTCAGATAACTTTAGTTTTTCTCTTTAAATTTCTCTTAAAAATGAAATGTTTGGCCGGGCGTGGTGGCTCACGCCTGTAATCCTAGCACTCTGGGAGGCCGAGGCGGGTGGATTGCTCGAGGTCAGGAGTTCGAAACTAGCCTGAGCAAGAGCGAGACCCCATCTCTACTAGAAATAGAAAGAAATTAATTGGCCAACTAATAAATATGAGAAAAATTAGCCGGGCGTGGTGACGCATGCCTGTAGTCCCAGCTACTCAGGAGGCTGCACAGGATTGCTTGAGCCCAGGAGTTTGAGGTTGCTGTGAAGTAGGCTGACGCCACGACACTCACTCTAGCCTGGGCAACAAAGCAAGAGTCTGTCTAAAAAAAAAAAAAAAAGCTTCACCTTCTCTACATTATCCAGGCTTAAAACCATCTTTGCATCCCCTACTACATTGTACATAGTAGGCATTCAATAGCAAATGCTGAATAAATCAGTTTCCTAAACTTCTGTCACATCTGTGCACTCTCACATGATTATTTAATATCTTTAATCAATTCACTTTTTAAAACTTAGCCTTATCCTATATCACAATGCACATACATGAAACCACAAGTTTGATATGCCTGTTTTATCTTTTTCCTAATATACATTAATAAATATATAACTACCCAAATTTAAAATACTGACATACTACCTAAAATTATTTAACTAATACTAAATTAGTTAAATAATTTTAGGTAGAATTTTAGGTAAAATTAACTACTAATTAATTATTAGTGTTACTAATAATTATTTAGTAGTACACACACCAAAAAGAAATATAGTTAATATTGTTAAGTCAGTTTTTCACCTATTCCTTACAATATCACCTAATACTGTCATTTGTCACTTAACAATGGGGATACATTTTGAAAAGTTCATCTTTAGACAAGTTAGTCACTGCATGAACGTCATAGAGTGTACTGACACAAACCTAGATGGTCTAGCCTACTACATACCAATGCTATCTGGTATGGCCTATTACACCTAGGCTACAAACCTATATAGCATGTTAATGTACTGAATACTGTAGGCAACTGTAACATAATGGTAAGCATTTGTGTATCTCAATGTAGGAAAGGTACAGTAAAAATACAGTATTATAATTTTATGGGACCACATGCAATACATCATTGACCAAAATGTCATGTGGCACACAACTGTGCTTTAAATCCATCCTTTACTATGACTCTTGTACTTATTCTGGACTCTCATTCTAGTGTACGCCCTCATTATTTCATCTTTATCCTGGTTATCTTTTTTTTTTGAGACAGAGTCTCACTTTGTTGCCCAGGCTAGAGTGAGTGCCATGGCGTCAGCCTAGCTCACAGCAACCTCAAACTCCTGGGCTCAAGCGATCCTGCTGCCTCAGGCTCCTGAGTAGCTGGAACTACAGGCATGTGTCACCATGCCTGGCTAATTTTTTCTATACATAATAGTTGGCCAATTAATTTCTTTCTATTTATAGTAGAGACGGGGTCTCGCTCTCGCTCAGGCTGGTTTCGAACTCCTGACCTCGAGCAATCAGCCCACCTCAGCCTCCCAGAGTGTTAGGATTACAGGCGTGAGCCACTGTGCCTGGCGTATCTTGGTTATCTTGATGCAATAGGCCCCTAGAAGTCTCCCTGCCTATGATCTTTGCTCTATCCTATATTCTGCCACCAAAGTTTAATTTTCCTAAAACAAGCTTTGGCCTCTACCCAAATCAGGCCACTGGAAACAACCACTCAATGTCTTCAGGAAAAAGTATTCCACAAATTGGTCCTGGCCTTCCTTTCTATCCTAATCTGTAACAATCCATTTAATCATTAGTACACAAAGGCATTGTACATTTTGTCTCTACAGCTTCATTCATTCCTTATCTTCAAACTGAAAAGGCCCCATCCTCAAGCCAAAATTCTAACTGGAAAAAAAAAAACTAACTCGTTCAAATAGTGTCTCTTCTAAGACACCCATCTGACCATTAGAATCTGCACACTCATTTAGCCACTCACGATATTTACATTACCCTAGTAAACTATGGGCTGTCTCTTCTAGTATAGGTTCATTAGGGTAGGACTGTGTCTAATGTATTGTGTTGTGTAACTTGTATTTAGATGCTAAAATATTTGTAGTTACCCAGTGAAATAAAGCAAGCTCTTCAAGAAGCCAGCAAAATAAGGCAAACCCCATTTAACATACTTCAAAGGAATACTCAATTGTTTTTGTAGCCAAAAAAACCCCATATTCTCATAGATAGATATTAGTGGTCTGTAATTTCATTACTTTGCTTGTAATCAGTGGACCACTAGCTAACATGTAGGTTTAGCTATAATGTAATCCACCCCCCTGTATGTGGATACCTCTTAAGCAGACTGACTTGCTGAACTTGCATGATTATTCAGTGTTATCACTGGGCTATCCTTTCTGGACTTCAGTTTTCTTATCTATAAGATGACCTTCAGATCTCTTCCTAGCTTAAAATTCTATGGCTCAGACCAAAGTGATTTTTATTTTAATATCCTAACTGGCAGAATAACTCTACTTGAAAAAATAAATACAATCAGGCCAGGGGCGGTGGCTCACGCCTGTAATCCTAGCACTCTGGGAGGCCGAGGCGGGTGGATTGCTCAAGGTCAGGAGTTCAAAACCAGCCTGAGCGAGACCCCGTCTCTACTATAAAAATAGAAAGAAATTAATTGGCCAACTAATATATATATATAAAAAAAAATTAGCCGGGCATGGTGGCACATGCCTGTAGTCCCAGCTACTCGGGAGGCTGAGGCAGGAGGATTGCTTGAGCCCAGGAGTCTGAGGTTGCTGTGAGCTAGGCTGACGTCACGGCACTCACTCTAGCCTGGGCAACAAAGCAAGACTCTGTCTCAAAAAAAAAATAAAAAAATAAAAAAATAAATACAATCAAAGGATTAACCCTTTCCCAGTGCTACTTAACCCCTTTACAGAATTTTGTTTCATTTACATATTTAATACAGGCAGGTACTTTACTATTAATAGATCATATTTTTAGGGTAAAAACAGATGCTCAAATAATAATTTTTTTGCACTTAAAATGTATAGAATACAAGGTATTTCACATATATTATTTCACTTAATCTTCATAACCCTAAAAGGTAGGCATTTTTAGCCCAATATTTCTCAACCAGGGGTTATCTTGCCCCCATACCAGCCCCTCCCCAGGACATCTGGCAATGTTTGGAGATATTTTTGTTGCCACAAATTTCTGGAACAGGAGTTGTCACTGGCCTCTAGCGGAAAGAGGCCTGGGATGCTGCTGAACATCCTATGATGTACAAGATACCTCCCACAACAAAAAAATTATCTGGCCCCAAATCTCAATAATGGCGAGGCTGAGAAACCCTGCTGGCCTCATCTTTCAGTTAAGAAATCAAAGATTTAGAAAGCTTAACTTACTTGCACAGAGTTACACAGATGGCAAATGAACAAGGATCTAAAATCATCTCTGTATGACACCAAAGCCAACGGCACATTCCAAAACACATACAAATACTGGTGACTGTTTCTGATGAAATTTTTATTGTTTCTTATCATTGCCCCCACCCATTAAGTCTTGGTGCCTTAGATTTTGCTAATCAGCATTAGATGACCTCATCTAGGCAAAGGATTCAGAAGCAGTTTTCTCACTCTCACGTCAGATTTAAGAAATGTCTTCTCTTATTCTCCCACTATATCCAGTATCTATAGCTTCACAGTGGCAATTATATTGTAGTGTGCTTGTATGACTGTCTCCCCTTTAGACTATAAACTTACAAGGAAGGTTTGCTTCTTTATTTTTATATTCCTAGTGCCAAGCAAAGTATCTGAGGCGGGGCGCAGTGGCTCACACCTGTAACTTAGCACTTTGGGAGGCTGAGGCGGGAGGACTGTTTGAGGTCAGGAGTTTGAGACCAGCCTGAGCAAGAGAGAGATCCTGTCTCTACAAAAAACAGAAAAATTAGCCAGGCATGGTGACGTGCACCTGTAGTCACAGCTACTCAGGAGGCTGAGGCAGGAGGATCACCTGAGCCCAGGAGTTTGAGGTTGTAGTGAGCTATGATGACACCACTGCACTCTAGCCCAGGCAACAGAGCAAGGCTGTCTCAAAAAAAAAAAAAAAAAAAAGGTGTCTTAGCACAGAGCAACAGAGTATACATTTCACAAATGTCTTAAACAAATAAAACTAAGTAAAGTACATAATGTACCCAAGGACACACAGCTACTAAATGACAGAACCAGGATTCAAATCCAAGTCTCCATGTTGTCAAAGCCTATAATTATTTTCTTAAGCTAAAAGTTAATTTTCTCTTTATGCTGCCTATGAGAATTCTTTGATAATAAACATATCATATATATATATATATATATATATATATATATATAAAAAGTCCCTGTTTTAAAGACAGCTAATAATCATATGATTTTTCCTACCTTAAGCTTCCAATTTTAAAATCTACTTTCTGTAAAAGCTTGCAAGGTAGTTAGCATGTAATAGTGAAAATCTCTCCTAAATACCAGAACTATAAAGGGACCATGGTGTTTCTAGTTGATAGTTTTCCTGAATTCAACACCTGCTACATAGAAATTGATGTTATTTAGAGTTGTCACGGGAACTGTGTATAAAAACTAAGGCAGAGTCTCTTAGGAAAAGGAGAACTCACTTTAACTTTAGCTTTTATTTCTTCATCTTCCCCTTCTTCACCATTGTGGGGTTCCATGCCAGAATCTTCCTGGATGTCTTTGTTTAGTACAGAGTACTCTTCTAGTAGAGTGTCAAACAAAACTATTCGCTTGTTCTTGAAGAAGCCATAAAAATAAGCATTGCTGTGGGAAGAGCGTTTAGATCCTAAGGAAAAGACAGTTCAAAGCATGGAATATAATTAAAAAGTTTGGGGTCCTTTGGAGAGACTTCTAAAAATTGAATTACTGGAAAGGACATTAACATTTTCAAATTGTTTAATACCTGAAGAAAAACTGTATCAACATAAATCACCACCAGCAGTGGAGATTGTCTGCTTCCCTGTGTTCTTGCCAACAAACATTTATGTTTCACAGCTTTGTAGCATTAAGTAAATAAGTAAAGCCTAAATATCCAAGTTGTGGAATGCTCAAATTACGGTAAACCTATAAAATGGGATTTTAAGCAGCCAGAAAAAAAATTATACTTTCAAAGAATTTTAACAAGCAGCAGCATACACCAGTATTATTGAAAAGGATACAAAGCTTCATTTATATGGTTCCATTATTGTCAAGTAAAAATGTACATGTAAATAGAAAAGCATAAACACAAGCCTATTAAGAAATAAATCAAAATACTGATGCATATATCACTGTGTTCTAGAATTATAGATTTTTGTTTACTCCTTTTTTACTTTGTCTCTCAGGGCTTTTAAAATAAGCATACTTCTTTAATCAGAAAAAAAAAATTAAAGCTATTTCTATAAAGGTTGGAAAGAAGACATACCTAAATTTTTAATCGTGGCTATTAGGTAACCATAGCTGAACTATGGTTGATTTTTATTTTCCTCTTTATATATTTAATTTCCAAATGTTTTACAATGTACAATGAGTTGAATACAGTGATTAAGAGCATAGGCTCTGTGTTCAAATCTTGGCTCTGCCATGTATTACTTGTGTAAATCTAGGAAACTTTCTTATTTCTTTAAGCTTGAGTTTCCTGTTTATGAAGTGAGGTTAATATCTATCTCATTGGCTTGGATTAAGGATTACATGATATATTCTAAGTAAAGCAATTTGTATACTGCCTGATCCATATAAACTACTACTATTATTTTTATACTTTCTTTTAAAAAGAAGAAAGGATTTAAAAATTTGCTTCTCTTGAGAATTTGAGGTATCTCACAGAAAACATGAATTTTCTCTCTCTCATATTTCCAATGTAAAATACTTGGCAGTATGTTTAATAGTAAAGCTTGATAAAGAGAAGCCATTATTTATTTATTGTATTAATATGTTATTTTTTGGTTGGGTTGTCACGGAGAGCCAAACATGTGGTCTAATTTTGTCAATAATAGAGGACCTTAGGATCTAGAAAGCTATGTTACCCTTTTTTTTTTTTTTTGAGACAGAATCTCGCTTTGTTGCCCATGCTAGAGTGAGTGCCGTGGCATCAGCCTAGCTCACAGCAACCTCAAACTCCTGGGCTCAAGCAGTCCTGCTGCCTCAGCCTCCCGAGTAGCTGGGACTACAGGCACGCGTCACCATGCCTGGCTAATTTTTTCTATATATATTAGTTGGCCAATTAATTTCTTTCTATTTATAGTAGAGACGGGGTCACTCTCTTGCTCAGGCTGGTTTCGAACTCCTGACCTCGAGCAATCTGCCCTCCTCCGCCTCCCAGAGTGCTAGGATTACAGTCGTGAACCACCACGCCCGGCCTATGTTACCCTTTTGAGGTCTCACACCTCCATCTCATCTCTATCTTTGCTGATCCTAATTTTTAAATTAATTTAAAAATATTTCTTAGAACCTGTCTGAAGTTATTTATGAAAGTAGGCAGACTGTATGCAGATAAATAAAATTAATGTCCTTGCAATGAAATTGGTCCCTTAAAAAAAAATAAATAAATAAAATAAATAAATAAAAAATAAATTAATGTCTTAATATCTCCCACTGGTCCAGGTATCTCAAAGTGTGGCCCAAGGAACACCTACACCAAAATCACCTAGGGGTGCTTATTAGAAGTAGATACTGGAAATGCCTACCAACTCTCTGGGGACGGAGCCCAGAAATCTGTCTTTTAACAAAATCTCCAGGGAATTCTTATACTTACTAAAGTTTAAGAGTCCCTGTACTACACTGTAACTTTTTGGTATCGCTGTGCCTGGCATGTAATATACAGTCATGTACAGCATAATGACGTTTTGGTCAATGATGGACCACATATATGATAGTGGTCCTGTAAGATTATAATGGAGCTGAAAAATTCCCATCACCTAGTGATGTCACAGCCATTGTAACATTGCAGCACAACATATTATCTTTAATACTTACCATTGTGTTAAAATTGCCTACAGTGTTCAGTACAGTAACATGCTGTACAGGTTTGTAGCCTAGGAGCAATAGGCTATTCCATATAACCTAGGTGTACAATAGGTTATACTATCTAGGTTTGTGTAAGTAACACTGTAGGGTGTTTGCATGGTGATGAAATTATCTAATGACACATTTCTCAGAATGTATCCTTGTTGTGAAGCAATGCATGGCTGTATATTCAATAATGCTTATTTACTGAACAGACTGATGATACTACTTGAGGAATGAAGTAATGTATTTGAGAACTCTGAAAATCAAATATATACACAAATGTAAGGCATTGCCATCTGCATCTTCATCTTTTGTTTATAATGTCTCATCTTAATCAGCCTCTTAGCAGCATTTAACACAGGTGACCACTTTCTCCTTGAATCACTTTCTTCTCCTGGCTTTTGACACACCACTTTCTGCTGGTTTTCTTCCTTCCTAAACGGTATCTCCTCCTCAGCCTCCTTCCTAGCTGTTCCTGCCCTGCTTACTCTGACTCTGGCCCCCTTCTCGTCTCTAAGAGCCCTCATCCATGGCATTAAACATTATCTATGTGCCAGATACTTCCAAATCTATATTTTTGCCCTGACCTCTCCCTAGAACTCCAGACTCATATATCCAGCTGCCTATTTGACACTACCACATGGATGTCTATAAACATATTTGTTTTTCATATTTGTATGTGTGGTTTTTTTTCCTGCCCAGTACTGGAATCTCCTTGTAGAGAATTTCACACCATGTGAGAGAATGTTTCTCATATGAGAAATCTAAAAAGCCAGATTTTTGCTTCCCCAGCACTCCTAGCAGCTAAGTTCATGCCCTGGCTTTGTTGATCAGATGCACCCACTGAAGACTCTGAAGAGTTAGCTAACTACACAAAAAAGCAAGGCAGTGAGGGATTAATTCTGCAGATGCTAGTGGCAGGGATGTTAAGGGTACAGACTGCAGAATCCGGTGTTCTAAGGTAGCAGGATCAGTGTCCTCACCAGACTGCTTCTTCAGTCTGGGTCTGAGTTCCTGGCCTCCCTATGTAACAGCCCATTTTCCAAAGGTTGGTAAACTTAACTTTCCTGGAGATTTGGTAAGATATCAAATATTGTTTCAATAAGCAATTTTTTTTTTTTGCTTAAATCAGCCACAGTTGGTTTCCATTGCTTGCAGAACCCTAATACAATGTTTAATAGGTACCTCAACATGTAACACATCCATTAGAACTCTTAATACCCAACAAAGCTGGTCTTCTGTTTTTTCCTTCTCAGTAAATTGCCATTTATCCAATTGCTCAGGTCAAAAATCTAGGCTGTTATCCTTGATGTCCCTTCCTTATTCCCCCACATGCAATCTATTAGCAAATGCAATCAACTCTACCAATAAACCCTATCCCAAATGCATCTACTTCTCTCCATCAATGACTATTGTTCTAGTCTAAGCCACTATTACATCCTACCTGAACTGCTGCAGTAGCCTCCTAACTGCTCTCCCTGCTTCCACTCTTACCTCTCCCCACAATATATTTTCCATACATTAGCCCAAGATATTTTCAAAATACATAGCCTTCAAGGGCTTTTCCCACTGAACTTAAAATCCAAACTTCTTAAGCTGATTTACAAAGGCCTACATGATCTGACTCTTGCCTATGTTTAAGATTTCATTCATAACACTCTCCTGCTATGATGCAGCCACACTGGGCTTCTCCATGGTCCTTGAAAATACAAAAATCTAGAAGTTCTTCCCATTGATCTCAATATGGATGGCTCCTCCCTTCAGGTTTCAGCTTAATAGGCATTTGTTTAGAGGTCTTCTTCGATGACCCAGTCTAAAGTATCAACTCAGTCATCCTTCACCATGTCACACTAATTTAATTCTCTGCACAGCACTTGCTATCTGATAATTTTTTGAGAGCAGGATTCTTAATTTTTCACTATAGTATCTCGGCCAATTTACAAATCTATAACATTTGTTGTTCTCATAAAAACACTCATTCATTCAAAATAGTTTTGAGGATTCTTACTATTGTTAACAATAATAAAAACATACATTCATTACAGATGAGTAAACTGCTATTTAGTAAAGGTAAGTTGCCCAAAGTCACACAGGTAATTTGTGATAGAGCTAGGAATCAAACCTAAGCCACTGACTCCGAAGCCTGACCTCTGAAATGCTACACTGCAACCTACTCAAATCTTGATTTCCCATTAATATCAGCCTGAGCGCAAGATCGAGACCCTGTCTCTACTAAAAAAATAGAAAGAAAATTATATATATATATGTATGTTAGCTGGGCACGGTGGCGCATGCCAGTAGTCCCAGCTACTCAGGAGGCTGAGGCCGGAGGATCGCTTGAATCCAGGAGTTTGAGGTTGCTGTGAGCTTGGCTGGCGTTATGGCACTCTAACCTGGGCAACAGAGCATGACTGTGTCTCAAAATAAATAAATAAACAAAATGAGATAAAAACTGTATCATTGATATACATAATACATTCTATTGATCATCTCTACTGCCACAGCACTAGCTATTGTTTCATGTTATCTGATTATAACTTAAGTGATCAGCAACTTAGGTTGTCCCATTCAGTAAAAGCCCCTCAGAGATTGTTCTATACTGATTAGTGTGCTACTATTTTAATATTACCTAAAAAAAAAAAATAGTGATTTCAGAGGCTAAAGAATTATAAACTGGCTTATTATTCAACCACTTCCCCACAGACTCTTAAGCTGTTCCAATTCTGCCTTTAGTTGTGCTGTATAGCCTCAGAAGCCACTAAAGGTCTGAAATTTTTATATTCTTCTAGTTGTTATTAATTCATTCTTGCAGTTGTGACCACCTGTTTTCCCCTAACCCTGCAATTGCTTCTCAGTTTCTATGTCTTTCATCTAACATGGAGGCTTCTCACTGGTGATATTTTAGTTTAGAGCAGGGATCAGCAAACCATGGCTTGGAGGCCAAATCTAACCTGCCATTTATTTTTATAAAGTTTCATTGGAACATAGGCATGCTCATTTGTTTAGTATTGTCTATGGCTGCTTTTGCACAACAACAGCAGAGTTGAATAGTTGCAACAGAGACCATGTGGCCTGCAAAACCTAAAATATTTACTATCTAGCCTTTTACAGAAAATATTTGTGAAACTGCAGTTTAGAGGAAGCACAACTGAAACCCAGAGGGATGAAGTGATTTGTCCAAGATCCCATAGCTGATAAGTGGCAGGGGCAGAACCAGTTATGTTCATTTCTATGCATTTTAATTTTTAAATCCTGAAAGTCATGGTACCTTATAACAGTTTTTCTCTACATCTCTGTGGGTTTCCCTGAGACTTTATAGTAGTCTTATGCAAACTAATAAACATCTTAACTCTCAAAAGCAATCATCAGAAAAGCAGAGTATAAATAATAAGAGTCCCCAGTGACTGCAGTCTTTGGTAATCTGCACGTGAGTCCTCTAGAATACTGGGTGTTTTGCTGCAGAAGACAAAGTCAGTAACATTGGTTTTGTTTATGAGCATGCCAGACTAATGCTAAATGGAATCTATTTAAGAGTCCAACTCAGGCCAGGCGCGGTGGCTCAAGCCTGTAATCCTAGCACTCTGGAAGGCCGAGGCGGGTGGATTGCTCAAGGTCGGGAGTTTAAAACCAGCCTGAGCGAGACCCCGTCTCTACTAAAAATAGAAAGAAATTAATTGACCAACTAAAAATATATATAGAAAAAATTAGCCGAGCATGGTGGTGCATGCCTGTAGTCCCAGCTACTCGGGAGGCTGAGACAGTAGGATCGCTTGAGCCCAGGAGATTGAGGTTGCTGTGAGCTAGGCTGACGCCACGGCACTCACTCTAGCTTGGGCACCAAAGTGAGACTCTATCTCAAAAAAAAAAAAAAAAAAAGAGTCCAACTCAATTACCTAGAGGAGCCAGGCAAGTGACAGAAGTGAATAAATTAGTCTAATATACAACATAATACAACAGGGAGTGAAAAAGGACTTCGCCAAAAATTAAAAACAATACTATAAAGCCAACTAAACATAGCTGTAGGCAAAAGCAAGATTTGACATCAAACCACCAATTTCTATCTCAGGACTATGTCAACAATTTCTATAAATATTAAAAGGCCAACATGTAAATGATAACCTTTAAATAACAACTTTTTAAAAAACGTATTTGTTCTTTTATTAAAGTTTTAAGGATAAAGATTCAAATAAAAGAGACCACTTGAATAAATCCTTCTTAGCCCCAAGTAGGCTTACCTTCAACAACATATACCTTAGTCAAAGGAAAGTCAATACTCTTTGCCATTACTTCAATTTCTTCTTTAAGCTTTCCCTCAGGCAGAGGAGTGAATTTGTCAAATAAAGGGGCAATATAATCAGCATAGATTGTGACAAGAACCTGAAAAGTAAATGTCGGAACTTATGAATACAGTCTTAAAGAAAAACTACTTATTATGCAGACTCAATTATTAATATATTAAAACAGCTGCCAAGTATGGTGGGGTTCATGCCTGTAATCCCAGAACTTTGGGAGGCCAAGATAGGAGGATCACTTGAGGCCAGGAGTTCAAGACCAGCCTGGGCAACATAGTGAAACCCTATCTCTACAAAAAATAATAAGTTAGCTGGGAATTAATGGTGGTACACACCTGTAGTCCCAGCTACTCAGGAAACTGAGGTGAGAGGATTACCCTGGTAGAGTGTAGTCGTGTCATCAGTTCACTGCAACCTCAAACTCCTGGGCTCAAATGATCCTCCTGCCTCAGCCTTCCAAATAGCTGGGACAACAGGTGTGTGCCACCACACCTGGCCAATTTTTTCTACTTTTGGTAGAGACGGGGTGTCCCCTCTCGCTCAAGCTGGACTCGAACTCCTGACCTGGGGGATCCTCCCACCTCTGCCTCCGAGTGTGCTAGGATTACAGGCGTGAGCCACCATGCCTGGCCTAACCAAGGAACTTTTGTAAAAGAAAATGAAATAAAGATTTTACTCACCAGAGATACAACTAATGTGAACAGCCAGGCATAAATAAAAAAATAGTCACCCCCAATTTTAATAATGTAAAGTAGAAGTGAAGACACAGGCAATAAAATACACTGAGTCACAATAAATTTCTTGATTGCATCTTTCATGAAGAATCCCAAGGTCTGAAAAAAGAAAACATCACTATAAGAAACTGAGAAACTTGTTTTGCTTTTTAAATAATTAATAAGTGAATACAAAGCCTATTACTAAAGCAATTTTAAATATTAACATGCAGTGAAACTATGTTATGACACTAAGCAACCTAAGACAATAAGTAAATGTCTTCCATTTTACAGTTTAAAATAAGTTCATTTAGGGCCGGGCGCGGTGGCTCACGCCTGTAATCCTAGCACTCTGGGAGGCCGAGGCGGGCGGATTGCTCAAGGTCAGGAGTTCAAAACCAGCCTGAGCGAGACCCCATCTCTACTATAAAAATGGAAAGAAATTAATTGGCCAACTAATATACATATATATATATATAAAAAAATTAGCCGGGCATGGTGGCGCATGCCTGTAGTCCCAGCTACTCGGGAGGCTGAGGCAGCAGGATTGCTCGAGCTCAGGAGTTTGAGGTTGCTGTGAGCTAGGCTGACGCCACGGCACTCACTCTAGCCTGGGCAACAAAGCGAGACTCTGTCTCAAAAAAAAAATAAGTTCATTTAAGTGTTATTAGTTGAAAAACACTCTATAAGAATTTATAGCAAGACTTTTTTTTTTTTTTTTTTTTTTTNTTTTGAGACAGAGTCTCACTTTGTTGCCCAGGCTAGAGTGAGTGGTGTGGCATCAGCCTAGCTCACAGCAACCTCAAACTCCTGGGCTCAAACAATCCTACTGCCTCAGCCTCCCCAGTGGCTGGGACTACAGGCATGCACCACCATGCCCAGCTAATTTTTTCTATAAATATTAGTTGGCCAATTAATTTCTTTCTATTTATAGTAGAGATGGGGTCTCACCATTGCTCAGGCTGGTTTCGAACTCCTAACCTCGAGCAATCTGCCTGCCTTGGCCTCCCAGAGTGCTAGGATTATAGGCGTGAAACACTGCGCCCGGCCTATAGCAAGACCTTAAACTATGATCTTTATCAAACCTGTAGTTCCTTTTTTTCAATTAATTCATACTCTAAAATAACAAATTATGTTTATATTATTACTAGAGCAAGATAAAAGCACAGAAGTGGTTCACAATTCAAAGAGAACATTTGTATTCTCTATTATACCTGTTGATTGAAACCATGCTTTTCTTCTATCACAAAAGTATTATAAAGACTCCAAGGCAAACCAGTCAATGCACTGAAAAGTGTAGCCAACAGCAGAAACACCAAGGACTGAGTGATCTAAGCAAAAGAAGAAAAAAAATTGCAGATTTATAATGTAACATAATTTATTCTTCAAATGAGCTACTACCGAACAAATCAACAAGTGTTTGCTGAGTGAGTACTTACTATATTCCAAGCCGCATACTTGATTCTATGGGTAATACAAGGTCTGAAACATCATCCCTGCACTCAGCAAAAGTTTAGTTGTGAGGTAATAAATAATTCCTTTTTATTCCACAGGTGCTATATGAAACTCACCTTAAGTCATATAGACAAAGCAGTTAAAAGATTTCAGAAAAGTAAGATAGAAAAACATGCTGGTGAACTCAAGGAAGCCTTACAAAGCTGAGGAGACTTGGGATGCTACTCCCAAGAAAGAGGTAATGAGTGGACAGGAAAGAAGAGGAAAGGAGGAGGAATTTCATGCAGTTTATGAACATATGGAGAAAGAAAAGAGGATCCTATAAGATGACAAGATGATAGGCCTGGTTGGGACTAGGCAAAGAAACTTATAAGAGACTCAAAAAAAAAAACCAGACCAGAACAGATGGGGTGGGTATTCTTAAGTTTTCAAGAAAAGCCAAGATCCAATAGAGAAAATTGCCCTCAAAAATTACTTCAATTGCCTTCAAATGAGTCCTTAGGAGATCAGCACCCAAGAATTGTCTAGTTTATCTTTACAAACCTTTTCCTGAGACGGGGAGGGCACGGTCTAATTAATATGAAAGGAGCTGTTGGGGGAAGGGGAAAGGACAATGAGGCAAATAGTTTTCTTTCTTCCCCTCACAACCCTGTCACTATCCCTCACCCACTCCTGTTAAACTGAATTCCTTAACGGTAAATGTGAGTACACCTTGCACCAACAAAGCATATTTGATTTGGTATTATAAAAGAAGATAAAAATCTCCAGACTCCTCCTCCCCTCCAGCTCTTCACGCAAAAAAGGAAGGTGAAGGCCTCAGGCTTTAGGACTGTAAAGGCCTATAGATCATTCATAAGGGAATTCCTTGCTAGCATCCCATATGCAAAGACATGAAATTATAATTTTAGGTCTGTAGGCTATGTCTAGCTTTCAAAACTAAAGTCTGTCCAATTCCACACTGATAGTGAATTACAAGATAGTGAATTACAAGTTTGTCTTCACAGGTTCAGTACAGAGACAAGATGGGATCAGATATTCTTTCACCTACTGGGGCATCTATTTACGTAAATCATTCTTCCTTCACTCCCTTTTTCTCTTCTAACATTTGCCTTATCTTATGTACACTGTAGATTTTCCTGGGTCTCGCAAGAATGTAACCATATTGTCTCACTAACCACCCCACCCCTGCCTTTTTCTTCTTTCTGTATGCCCTATCCCCCTTTATTTTTATTTTTATTTTTTTTGAGACAGAATCTCACTTTGTTACCCAGGCTAGAGTGAGTGCCATGGCGTAAGCCTAGCTCACAGCAACCTCAAACTCCTGGGCTCAAGCGATCCTACTGCCTCAGCCTCCCGAGTAGCTGGGACTACAGGCATGTGCCACCATGCCCAGCTAATTTTTTCTATATATATTAGTTGGCCAAATTACTTTCTTTCTATTTATAGTAGAGACGGGGTCTCACTCTTGCTCAGGCTGGTTTCGAACTCCTGACCTGGAGCAATCCGCCTGCCTCGGACTCCCAAAGTGCTAGGATTACAGGCGTGAGCCACCGTGCCGGCCCCTATCCCCCTTTAAATACTGAAACTCCCAATTTCCCTTTGGAAAAACCACCACAGGTTTATCTGTGGTTCATACTTTTCCCAGGCATGTCCTCAACTTTGACTTAATAAACTACAATTCATTGAGATTTTTGCCTCAGTCACTTATTTTGGGTCTAAAGTAGCAAAGATGCAGCCAATATAAGCTTCTAAACATAAGAGGAAGGGAGAAGGGAAGAGGAAGGAAGAAAGATTTGTCTAGCTACAACATGCAGGGTGGTTTATTCCGGCACTTGTTCCCAAACAAGAAATGGGAGTAATTTTTAAAAACAAACGCTAGGAATCTTCCCCAAAACTACTGAGTCATAATCTCATCTTCCAAAAAATGCAATCATATTATATCAACTATTTGAATACCTGCTTCTCTCACTTAACAATATATCATGAATATCTTTCCATAACAATATACATAGATCTACATCTTTCATGTTAATGGCTCTAGAGCAGCAGTCCCCAATCTTTTTGGCACCAAGGACCAGTTTCATAGAAGACACTTTTTCCATGGACTGGGCAGTAGGGGGTGGGTTGTGGTGAGGAGATAATGCACCACCTGTTTCCTAAAAGGTCAATGACCAGTACCAAGCTGCTGCCCAGGGGTTGAGGACCACAGCTCTAGAGTATTCCACTGTATGGACACTTAGGCTATTTTCATTATAGCATTCATTCCAATGCTACAATGAACCTCTTTATACACATAACCCATGCATTCATTCCCCATAAGTTCATAGAAGTAAAATGTATAGTGTCAAAGGGTATGAACTTTGTAAAGGTTTTTGATACATACCGCCATGTTGTCCTCAAGAAAAACTGTACTAATTTTCGATCTGCCAGCAGCATGAAACTATTTCCCTATCCCTTAGGAATTTCATCCTAGTCCTTTCATTCTTTTAATTTTTTTCCCCAATCTGATATGATGGAAAAACACACACACACAAAAAAAAAACCCTAGTACTTTCATTGTTGGTTTAAAATACTTTTTTTTGATTGTCAGTATCGATTTATATTTTTCTTTTTTTTTTTTTTTTTGAGACAGAGTCTCACTTTATTGCCCAGGCTAGAGTGAGTGCCGTGGCATCAGCCTAGCTCACAGCAACCTCAAACTCCTGGGCTTAAGCAATCCTGCTGCCTCAGCCTCCCAAGTAGCTGGGACTACAGGCATGTGCCACCATGCCCGGCTAATTTTTTCTATATATATTAGTTGGCCAATTAATTTCTTTCTATTTTTATAGTAGAGGTGGGGTCTCGCTCTTGCTCAGGCTGGTCTCGAACTCCTGAGCTCAAACGATCCGCCCACCTCGGCCTCCCAGAGAGCTAGGATTACAGGCTTGAGCCACCGCGCCC
>VSMD01029487.1:0-105916 GCA_008750895.1 Mirza zaza
CTTGGTGAGTCTGTTTCTACTTCCTTCATTTGCTAAGGGCTTATAAGCAGTTTAATAATCCTTTCTGGGCTTTTACATAAGATTGATGGAACTTACTGATCTACAGTTTAAAATCCAATTGTTCCCTATTTGGGGAACAATTTTATTTCCAGGCTCCTGTTCTCCATAGATATTCTCATATAACCGAGTAATTCTGCATTATATTTGCAAATTCTTTCAAAAATCTTAAGTCTAAAGACTTAAAACTCATTTACTTGACATTCTTTTATCACTACCAACTTGAGCTTCATGTCAGCCTTACTGATGATCATTATGCCCCTTCCAGTTTGAAGAACAAAATAGTAACTCGGCCCAAAATTTGAGGACATTAATGAATGGACCCATCCTTAATGCATGAACACGTGGTCTTGTGTTGCTCACCAGTTTATATATGTTGTCCGTCTCTTTGTCCACTACTAGCAGTGAAGTCTGGTCTCCACCCTTTCTAATCATTTCCACAACACCGTCATGATCCAGAGTTTCCACAGACTCGCCGTTGACAGCAACTACCAGGTCATTGTTCTTCAAGCCAGCCTGCTCTGCTGGACTTCCAGGATCTATGTCCTTGATGATTTGACCTACCCTCCCCCACCCCAAAAAAATAAAGTTATCAGAAAGGCCCCTAAACAAATAAACCGGAGTTTCTGCTGGAGTCCCAGACCCCGATGAAATAAATATAAAAGACATGCTGAGGCCAGGCACGGTGACTCATGCCTGTAATCCTAGCACTCTGGGAGACCCAGGCAGGCAGATTATTTGAGCTCAGGAGTTCGAGACCAGCCTGAGCAAGAGCGAGACCCTGTCTCTACTAAAAATAGAAAGAAATTAACTGGCCAACTAAAAATATATAGAAAAAATTAGCCGGGCATGGTGGTGCATGCCTATAGTCCCAGCTACTCGGGAGGCTGAGGCAGGAGGATTGCTTGAGCTCAGGAGTTTGAGGTTGCTGTGAGCTAGGCTGATGCCACAGCACTCTAGCCCCGGCAACAGAGTGCGACTGTCTCAGAAAAAAAAAAAAAAAACACATGCTGAGTACAGCCACTGTCCCTCCCACCAGTATCCCAGGAATCTTATGAAGCACTCAGTCTGGGCTAATTTCCGGCTCAGATCTCATTCCAGGATCTAACCCAGCCAGTAACAATGAAAGGGTCTTAAAGAATCATGTTACTAAAACCAACATTCAATATTGACAAAACAGCACACTAAGCATTAAAGGATCTGCAAGTTCCCAGGAGGAGTGGCCGTACCTGTATCCATACATCTTACATAGAAGCCAAGCTGTGAGAAAGAGGGAAGGGAAGAACAGAAACAAAACCAAAAACTTTGTACCTTAGGAAATCCATGCTGGAATTTTAGCAGCCTTTGGGTGTATTCAGTTGTGAATGTATTTGTATATACACACTTCGAGGATGTACCTTTAGCCACCTTCCTTCTGACTTCAACTGTCTTTACCAGGTGCCTCTAGAGCCTTCATATTTTTGTCTCTCACATTGTTCAACAAGCTCCAGTTTCACTTTGCCAGCTAACCACTAAGTATCTCCAACAAGATCCCAGATCCCTCAAATTTAACGTATTTAAACCAAAAATCAGCTCTGCCCATTCTCCATCCCAAAGGCCTGTCTGTATTCCCCCAGTCACCAGCACTCAACAGCTGATTCTTCCCCAGCATCCACTCCCTGTATCTAGTCAATTGCTAAATCCTTTGCTGCTACCTTAGTACTAACATTCCACACCTCCTTCCTTCTCCAATCATTTCCTCTACCCTGAATCCAGTCTGTATTAGTTCCTGCCTGGAATTCCACCTAAAATACTACAGCACCTTACCAACTGCTCTCCCTGCTCCAATCCTTCCCCTGCATCCCCACCCCTTCGATACAGCCCTGCCTGCAGATCCGTCTCGATGGGCATGTCAGACCAAGTCACTCCCTAGGGCAACAGAATGAGTGTGGGCTTTGGAACTAAACAGCCCTGAGTGGGACCCAGCTGCAGCACAAGTATTTGACTTTATATAATTACTGCATCTTCAAGCCCTCAATTGCAGCAATTCTTCTTACACAATTGTTAGAAGTAATTGGTATATGTAAAGTCCTTAAGACATTTTAGGCTGAATTTTCCTTTTCCCTCACATTGTTCAAACAACTCTTAACTCCTCATTGACTAATGAGCCAAATCTAAACTCTTCAGGCTATCATTGAAGGTCCTTCATCATCTCTCTCCAACCTACCTTTCTAACTTGGATTCTTACACTATCCATCAGACAGAACTCAAGTCAGTGGAGTGAAGAATGGGTTGCTTACACTGCCAAGTTTTCCACTCTTCTAAGTGCCTTACCTTTCGCTTCTGGGCCTGCCCTCAGATAGAAACCATAGCCCTCGCTTCCCTTCTTCATCTCCACAACTCGGGGCTGGTGGGGTAACAGTTTCAAATTGGTTGTTTCTCTTTTGAATTGTATCTTCTGCTCACTATAGCGCTTGTCGGTTTCTTTGTCCACCAGCAGGAACATGACACGACTTCCTGACTTCTTCACCTGAAACGGCACACACAGATGAGGGATGACACTGACCGCCTAGAACAATGCTGAGGAATAGGAAAATTGCTGGGTAGAGGCATGTGGTCTCTAGATGCCACAGAAAATACAGGATGCAAGGCCTGAGTTTAAGTTGTTACACTGTTTCCTACCACCTAACTCCTATTTCTCCACCTTCACTTCCATGGTTGTTTTTCCCTTTGTTAAGTGTGCCCTCGCCCACGTAGATCCTACCTAAACCCAGGTGAGAGCTGGACTTCAGAAAATCCAGAAGTGTAGGTGAAGCATAGGAGTTTGTAAAAGAAAGTAAAGGTCCACTTTGAAAGCTCATTCTACAAAGAGTAGAGGAAGGTTGGTCAATTTTCAAGGTTCCATATGCCTTCAAAGGAAAATCTCAGTGTTTTCCATGTGTCATGGACCCATGCTGGGATGTAAGGTTCGGGGTAACAGGCCTTCCAATATCCTGCACATGTAGCTCTGTATTTACCACCACATTGGTTATCTTCTACTTCCCATTAAAACATTTCAGTATCATCAGCTCAACATCAAATTTATCATAAATTCAGAGGGGGCTCCCAACCAGGTACAAACAAGATCCAAAAGATAAAGTTAATGGTTCTTTAGGCCCCTTATGAAACTCGAAAAGACCTTATTCAAGCCCCTATATTGATGCTGCTTCTGCCACTGATGAGTCTGTCCAGCCTTAACATGAAGGGAGAACTCAACTGGATATTCCTTCTGCCATAAACTCACCATGGCCCCTACCACTCGTCTTCCTGTCACCTGCAATGACAGTGAAAGGCAGGGTAAGGAAAGTTCCCCTTCGGGGCATACCTTCTCAACCACTTCCTCATGGCTGGCGTCTTCTACGTTCTCTCCATTCACTTCAATCAAGTGATCATCAGGCAGCACCCCAGCTTTCATGGCCACACCTTGAGGTGTGATATCAGTCAGGTATACCCCCTTCTTACCTGAAAAGCAGTAGGGAATAAACTCCATCGCACAGAAAAACCAGAGATCTAATCGTAACGGGTTTTCTCACAGTAATATAAAACAGAGCTTCCAATTTTAGAGCTAACTCAAATGGCCTTTGGCTTCTGATTTAGAGTGATGGTTACAGCTCCTAGCATGAATCTCGACGAAGCCATTACTCAGTGGGTATTTGTTGATTTGAATGGAATTTCTGAGCTCAAGTAAGTAAATGCAATGACAGAATCTCAGGTGGCATTGACCTCCTGAACCAGAAAGCACCAACCATGCTCAGGCTGCCTCATCGTGTCATACTCCCTTTCTTTGCATTTGTATTATATAGATTAGAAAGCATTTGTTTCATTCCCTCCTCTCTAGTACTGTTAACCATCATGCACCAATGGAGTCAGTAAATCTCACTGATACAGGCTTAACAAGGACAGAGGCACAGGAGGGAGGGAAAATATGCACACATCTAGGTGGGGTATTTTAGGTACCACCTACAGCAATGCTGTCGGTTCTTTTGAGGTTATACAGTAGTTCCCCCATATCCACTGGGGATGCCCGAAACAGCAGACAGTACTGAACCCTATATATTCTGTTTTTTCCTATTCATGCCCATGGTAAAGTTGAATTTATAAATTAGGCACAGTAAGAGATTAACAATAACTGAGCTAACCTTCGTAACATCAGCATATGATACTTTGTCTTCACTTAAGCTGAGAACTTTTCACTTAACGGAAGTACTTTACGGCTTCTCCTCGGCATATCCGAGTGGCCAGCATAACCACTCTTCTGCTTTGGGCCGTTTTTATTGATACTTAGCATTTGTATGTTTATGGGGTAACATGTGATGTTTTGATCCATGCATCTAATGTGTAATGACCCAGTCAGGGTATTTAGGCTATCCATCCCCACAGACATTTATCAGTTCTTTGTGTTGGGAACTCTTCCAATCTTCTCTATTTTGAAATATATATTAACTATAGTGTACTGTGCTATTGAACATTGGAACTTACTCCTTCTGTCTGTTTGTACCCATTAACCTACCTCTCTTCATATCCCTACCCCCAACACATACACACATATGCACACACACCTCCATGGATCAATTTTTAGCTCCCACATGTGAGTGAGAACATGCAGTATTTGTCTTTCTGTGCTGGACCATTCTTTAGTAAAATAAGGGCTACTCAAACACAGTGGAACACAATTGCACTATAACACCACAACAGTCAATCTGATAACAGATGGCTACTAATAATAGACGGCATACTGGGTAGGTAGCGCATACAGTGAGGAGACGCCAAGACCAAGGGATGAGTCACATCCTGGGTAGAGTGGACCGGGATAGCAGATTTCACCACACTACCCAGAACGGCTCACAATTTAAAACTTATAAGTTGTTTATTTCCAGAATTTTGCACATAATATTTTCAGACCATGGTTGACTGCAGGTAACTGAAACCATAGAAAGCAAAACTGAGGATAAGGGGGAACTGTGGTGTGGCCATCTAGGCAAAGGATAGTTTCATAAGGACCAGATAAGTCACCTGTAAGTAACAAACTACTTCCTCAACCACTTAATATTTCTGTTACTTTGTTATATATTTGTCATGAAGAAATAATTTCTTCATAAAACCTAAACCATTCACCATGTGCATTAGCACAAGAGCCAACTGAACAGAATTTTTTTTTTTTTTTTTTTTGAGACAGTCTCGCTTTGTTGCCCAGGCTAGAGTGAGTGCCATGGCGTCAGTCTAGCTCACAGCAACCTCAAACTCCTGGGCTCAAGCAATCCTGCTGCCTCAGCCTCCTGAGTACCTGGGACTACAGGCATGTGCCACCATGCCCGGCTAATTTTTTCTATATGTATTAGTTGGCCAATTAATTTCTTTCTATTTATAGTAGAGACGGGGTCTCACTCTTGCTCAGGCTGGTTTTGAACTCCTGACCTCGAGCGATCCACCCGCCTTGGACTCCCAGCGTGCTAGGATTACAGGCGTAAGCCACTGCACCCGGCAACTGAACAGAATTTGAATTATGATTTTGATTTTTACCATTTTACCAATAATGGTCTTCTAAGAAATGCCAAGCTTCCTATAACCACACCATTGTATTTAATAACTGACAAACTTGAGAAATACCTCTTATAGCTTGTTTGCATCTCTTGCTACAGGTTAAATAAGCCTTGGAAATAATTTTAAATTTGTCATTGGCCTGCTGCTCTAGCACTAAGTCATGACCTGGTGCTCCTCCAGTACCAGAAAGAACGTGGGCAGGGGCAGCATTAGAGATGGAACCACTGCTAACATAGTCCTCTGCTTCCAACCCATATCCCAAAGGAACCATTGCAGAACTAAGGTGACCTGAGCACAGGTCAGTCTGGACCTCTGAAATTCTAGAAACAGAACTTATAGTACTTCCTGATGGTCAGGGTTTCTCAAATCACTAGGTATCTCTCTGCTAGAGATCAGGGCATCACCTCAGAACAGTCTAGGCTGGACCACAGCTGAGGATACTAGTTAAATGTTATAAGAGGGTCGAGAACTTTGCAGTCTCCTCAGCAAATATAACTATGCCTGACACATCAATAGGGGCTCAAGAATGTGTTGAATAAATGACTACCTGAGCACTCAGATGAAAAAAAGATACCAATCTTACTCAAAAGTAGCTATTAAAAAGATCCTCCTCTTTCTTGGCTTTTATTCCCTATCCTCCCCTCCGCCTTCACCCCAAGGAAGCTAGAAAAGAACAACAAGGACGCATCAACCCCTTTATCCCTCTGGCCTCAAAGGTCCTGAGCCTGATAAACACGTGGGACTAGGAGTGCCCCGTGCCCCCACCCCACTGCTGTCCAATGTTCTGATCCCTCACTGCACAACTGTGCAAGGCAAAGGCAGGGGCGAGGAGGGAGGGAAAGCTGCAATGGGACATCTATAGCAACTGAAGACGAGTCATTAACCAACAACATCTTTATTCTGGAATCTGTTGTCCATGCCCCACCCTCAAGCTTACCATGGACAGTCTTCATGGAGAAGCCATAGCTGT
Organism: Mirza zaza; assembly: GCA_008750895.1. Lineage (NCBI taxonomy): Eukaryota > Metazoa > Chordata > Mammalia > Primates > Cheirogaleidae > Mirza > Mirza zaza. The sequence goes on from VSMD01029487.1 coordinate 6,587, forward strand.
TCCCCTCCTTCACCAGGTAGCAGAGCCGTGCCTGAGTCCAAGTCTGCACTTCTTTATTTGTCACAGGGGATGGTTTCTTCTCATTCAAACCTTTCTCCTTCTGACTTTTACCCAACTCTTCCAAGTCCACCTGCATTTTCATTGCTTTCTCATAGGAATCCCCATCTAGAACTAGTAAGGTCACTGAATTCCCACTCTTTCTGACCAGATCCACAACCTAGGAGGAGGAGAAAGGTAGCTTTAATGAATAACCCTCTATTCAACTGCCAGAGGGAAATGCTCACCACCTGGCTCAATATCCAGCCCTGGAAATTCTGATAGCTGACCCCTGACACCCAGCTAGTAGGCAGATGGGTACCCCAGCCACCTCCACTCCAGCCCTTCTGAGATCCAGGTGCAGATTAGGCTGGGCTTCTGGCACTGTTAGAATCTAGAGTGTGACCCAATCTCAGCCCTGAGGACAATTCCAAGGATTGACCCTTTCTAGAGATGAATGCTGCCCTACAGCATAATAGATCCTACCAAGTCTACAGGGACAGTAAGGTGTAGTGAAGAAAGCATCCACCTGGAGTCAGGAAGAATGGGGTAAGGCCAGACCCCCCTCCCCACCATGTATTCACAGAATGAACACCTTAGCAAGCTAAGTTATTAGCTTCCTAATCTGTGAGATAGTGATATACACCTCACAGGGTCATGATGAGGACTTAAGATAATGAATATAAGGTTTCCTGGCACAGTCTCTGGCATATAGTGAACATGCAATGCACATTAGACCTGATACTATTCAAATCCAAGAATAATGTTTACAGTTCTTGGCTAATTCCTGGGGACTTTTTTGGCCAACATAAAGCAGAGTGATAAAAGCGTCCTGCTTTGCCAGTGGCAGCCAAGAAAGAATCAAACTCTACTGACCTCCAAAATTACACTCTGCAGAGGGGATGTGGGGACTGTGGTGACCCTATAAGAGAACCAAGTGTCTCATTCACCTGCATATGTTCTTCCTTGTCCACAAAAACACCATTGATCCTAAGAACTCTGTCTCCATCCTGGAGGCCAGCCTTCTCTGCTGGGCTACCCTTCTCAATCACCCGAACCAGGTGGCCAGCGGTGTCCTTCTCAATTCTCAGGAAGAAGCCATAGGTGTGCCCTTCTTGTTTGGACAGTTTACATTCCCGGGGGTTGAAGGTGGAAGCCATTTCTGTGATGAAAAACAAATGGATAAGTCCATGGGAAAGAAAATCTAATTGGAGTGAGAACTCTTTCCTCCATCTCCTCGGATTCTGTTCTTCCAATCACACCAAATCTAGACTGTTTGGGTAGCAACTTTGGGGATACAGGAGATCACCTTCAGAACTTGGTAATGATTTCCAAATCTATTTCCCCCCGTGAACAATATTTTCACCTGAGTTTCAGACTCATGTATTTTAGTGGCTACTGGACACAGATGATTTTGTTTCAATAGCTCCAAACTCCTCTTTGCCCCCTGACCTAAAGAAATTAAGTCTAAATATGTCACCAAAAAATTTAAAGAAAAATCAAGCCCACTCTCAAATATTTGGAGAGCCTATCAAGTTCTAGGCATTGAGAATGAATCTATAGAGAAGACAGACTCATACTTTGCCTCTCATACTGGCAAGAACATAATTATAACATGTGGTGACTGTTATGCTAGGGAAGAAGGAGAATATATTTAATAACAAAGGGTCTTGGGAAAAGGCAGTGAGGTGGGAAGAATTAAGAACAGCTTCCTGAAGGGATGACCTTTCTAAGAACTGAAGATCAGGAGTCAGGTGAGGTGGGATAGGTCAAGGAAGACCTCAAAAATAAAGAAAAAAAAAAAACAGAATCCAGGGCAGAATAGGGATACCCAAAACAGAAACAATTGCTGGCTGGGCACAGTGGCCCATGCCTATAATACCAGCTACTTGGGAAGCCCAGGTAGAAGGATTCCTTGAACCCAAGAGTTGGAGGCTGCAGTGATTGTACTCAAAACCCAGGTGACAGAGCAAGACCCCATCTCAAAATAAATACTTAAAAATAACAAATTCCTGTGGCCAAGTCAGGGTTCTCCCTGCTGAAGCAGCTTCTATTTCCATCTATCCTGCCTCTCCTGTTGCCCCACTGTAGGAGCAAGGTCCTAAGCCACAGGAAGAAGACAGGACAAGTGTGAAACCAACAGTTGGGGCTTTGGCACCCAGTTGTTAAGGGAAGACTCCTGCCAGTGCCCCCCACCCCTCCTGGTGTAAAGCTTTTTCGTTGGGAGAATGGGGGCCAGAACAGCGGGAGGCTGCTATGCAAGGCAGGGGGCCCAGAGCAGAAGGCTGGGGTCTGCTCTTTAAACCACCTGCAGGGCAAGCCCTCTTGCCCCCTTGTCATAGTTCCCCACCTATATGTAAGTCAGAGAATAAGCCATCTGTCCCTTCCCTCCTTCAAGGGAGGAACAGGTGGCCACATAGGGTACAGGGTAGGGTAGAGAATGGGGAACAAAGTGCCCCAGGCCCCCTAGAATCCACGCCATGGTGATTCAAGATGGCCATCTGTGAGCTTCGTGGCCAGAGCCGTACAGTACAAACCAGACTGAAAGCCTCCCACTGCCTGATGACACAGCCACCTCATGTGGGCTCAGCAAGGTCTGGCAGCCACATTGCCAGTGGCATGAATGACTAAGTAGCCAAAAAAAACAAGAGATAAATAGACTCCCCATTAAGTGTCAAGGGAAGAGAAAAGGGAAGCCAGGCTCACCAGTGGTCAGTGCTGCCACCTTGGGAAAGCTTAGCCGAGTGTCAGAAGACACAGCTGGCTACCAGGAACTACCACTTTGGGAGGAGAAGAAAGTATAGAGCATCGCCAGAGTCAGGTTTCCACATGTGTAGGCACCTGTTTCCAGTCCGGTCTGAATCATTAACGTATTACTTTTTCTGATCATCCAGCCTGCAGGCCTGAGTTTTTGGCTTGAATCCACATCTATGTCCAAGCTCATCTCTAGAACCCCATCAGCTCTCAATTCCATACAGCCAAAAAGCCTTAGAAAAACAGGACACGATCTCTATGCATTTTGTTGGGAAGAATAGGCAATAATGATAAATGAATGAATAAGTTTTTTTTTTTACTGCGGATGTGGTAGAAAAGAACAAATAAGATTATTTCAGATAACGATACTTGCTATGAAGAAAATAAAATAGGATGTCATCTTTGGGAACAACAAAAAACCCAATGCCTTCTTAAATTTGGGGGTAATTATTGCAGAACTTCATCCATATCCAACAAAATATGAAACATGTCCTTATAATCAGAATGAAGGCCACTAGATGCTATATTTTCATCAAAAGATGAGGCTGTTCTTGATCAACATATGAACACTCATTTCTAAGGCACTCACCCCTAAAATTCAGCAATCTCACACCTTGTGGTAACAACCACAGGCTGTTAGTCTCTGTAGACCAAGGATAGAAAGTGAAACCTCATCACTGGTAGAGCTAGTCCCATGTCGGAAAGAGGGGAAGAGGCAAAGTTTTTCCTGTGTTTCACTGGAGAACTGAAAGCCCAACACACAAGGAAACACAAATCACTGTTTCCCAGCAAAAACTCAAGCTGGTTTTGTTTGTAGTTTTCAAACAGCCAGACAGTAATCACTAGATCTGCACCCATGGCTTTGAAGCCTCAGGCACTCCAGGTCAGAGTTTCTTTTCCATCTGGTGGAAGCCAGAGAAGGAGCCAGTTCGCAGCAATAAGAGCACTAAAACGCTACATACGGGTGAGGAAACAACCACTGCTGGGAGCCCCCGAATACCTCCTGCCACCACATCTGCAGCCACTGACAGATTGATGCCGGTGTCCATGGACTGGCATGTGCCCAGGCCAAACTGATTAAATATTTAACACCCTCCACTGTGCCAGTGGGGAACGCAGACCAAAACCCCAAAAGCCTGGTCTTACATGGGACCTAAGGGGCCCTAAAACTGTCTCTTTTCTTTGCCATCCTGCAAAAAGATGACTTAACTAGGTGTCAAGAGAGCTGCACTCAGGCCCACCTCCAGTGTTGGTTCTGTCTAGTCCACGTCCTGGTGTCACACTGTCCCCTAAGTGAGGGCTAGGATCAGTCACTTTAGTAAGACTGTCACTGCTCCATGAGGAGGATGCCTGGAACCCTGGAACACGGGGCCTAACTAGGAAGGATTTTTGTATTTAAGGATACTGTTCCCTATTTCTTTAGCCCCCATCCCATCCTCTGCTGCCTGAGAAAATCTGGAGGTCACATCGCTAAGGTGGACAGACACATAACTGGTGAATATGTCAGCAATCATCCAAAGCCAGATTCCATTAAGTTTTCAGCAGGCTTTATTCTCCAGTTAAATAGCCAAAATAAAATACTAGAAATGAGAGAAAGCTATAACCATTTCTGAGCCCTGGGGAAAAAAGTCAATACATGGCAAAGTTATTATCTCTGGGAAAGAACAAGACACTGGCTGGCAAGTAGGAAAAGCTTGGGGTGAGAAGTCAAAGAGTTTCTTTTTTAAAAAATCAATCTTGATTAATAGTGATGTTAATCATACCTTTAGATTCCACTTTCTTCTGAAAGAAATAATTATTGCTATCAGGAAAGAGAATAATATGGCTGTTGTCAAGAAGAAAACTTGGGTACCTTCTAGAAGTTAACAAGGCTAGGATATGGCCACGAAGGGGGTAGGGGGTTAAAGACTGCTGGATATGGCCAGAGGAGGAAGAACTAAAGCCACTGGGATGTTTCCCACAGGAAAGAAAGATACCCAGGTACTTCTTCCAAGCCTACGGCAGGCGCCAAGGTTTCTCGGCTCCCAGCCACCCATCAGCATGGATTGACATGATCCTCGGTGAACACTCACCCGTGCTAACTCCTCTGCACAAAGAGCTGGAAGTCTGACTTGGAAGCTGTTCCTGAGATTAGGATTGAAACCTTAATAGCCAGAAAGAAGGGCTCAGTTTAGCTGGCTGAGGCTGACAGGAAATCCCGGGTTTCCCCCCAGGTGGCATGACTGCAGCTGGAAGCTCTAGGACTTCCCTCAGCAGGGCTAGCTGGGGAGGGAGTGAGACGAACTTCCATTGCACCCAGCGTCATCGGGACTTGCAGCAAGGCATGCCTGTCCTGTCGGCCTGCACGTCAAAAAGGCCTCTAAGATAATTATTTGTGAAAATGTCCTACTAAAAAAATACCCTGTCTGGCTAGGCCCATTAGGCTCATAATCCTATCCAGACAGGGTAGGGGACAGAGGTGGGCGGAGGGATCTCAAAGCCACTTAGCTCATCAAAACTCCATGATCTCCTGAGAAATATTTGAAAGTCTCAAAGTCAGTGGGAACCCGACAAGGACACAAACCATTTCCCAAACCCAAGAGTCAGCACACAGGGTTGGTTCTCTGAAACATATTCTGCTCAAAAGCAGAGAGTTACTTCTGTAGCTCCTGTGACCTTCCAGGTATTATTTTGAAAAGGAATTCTGTAGCTGCTAGAGACCAGGTAAAACATGGGCTGGGGAAAGCAAATTCTTCTCAGGGAAATAAATAGCAGTTCCTTGAGGAGCAGAGTCAGCAAGAGTTAGAGGATCTCCCTTTGTGTCCTCGATCCTGGGAGTTGTCCACCTGTGCCCAAAGGCACCAGCTGGTTTCATCCGAGTGAACAGATGTAGTTGGTTGAAGCAGTGTAAGCCTATAGACCACCAGACGATGCCAGAATATTAAATCACATTACCGTTTGAAAATGCACTGTGCGCCAGGTGTGGTACGTTATCTCACTTAATGCTCACACTCATAGGTTTTTCAGTCCTAGCTGCCCCTCAGTCACCTGTAGAGATTTATAAAAATAGATGTGTGATAGGCCCCCACCGCACATCTACTGACATAAATCTCCAGGCTTAAAACCTAAACGTGAGCAAAGAAACTAGTGCTTGAAGTCTCCCCACCCCACCCGCCATCCTCTTCTCTCCCCGTGGGATAGTTAACTCTCTCATGGGTCGCAGAACAATGTCACGGTTGGGTAAGCTATTAACAGCCACTCTGAGCTCACCTTTACCCAGCCTTACCCACCTTTACCCAAGGTGGCAGCCTGGTTAGGAGAGGCCCTTCGTCACCCCGTGCAGTCCTCAGGACCCAGCTCTGCCCCCAGTCAGTGGCCCAACCGCCAGTACAGGTGTGCGTGGCAACCTAAAGTCTGTCCCTCATGCCTCCCTCCCCAGGTTCTAGTTCTGAGCCCGGCAGACATAGAATCCAGCAGATGAAAGCCACCTTTACCAGTTTGCGTGGGCTACTTGTCCTATGAGTCCAGTCGGAGGGACTGCTCCCCACCTCCCAAGCCTAAACGCCTTCACAGCTGAGGCCATTCCTTCCCCTACACTATGGGCGGAGTCCCAAGCTCCATCCAAGCCCGAGCCCTGCCAATCATCCTGCGAAGCCCTGAGCAAGAATGCCAGTCGTCAGCCCTGCTGTACAGTTCCCCGTTCCCCGCCGACCTCTGCCCCCCACCAAACAATTAGTTTCTTCGGTCGGCATGCTGGAGCAGGAGAGGTCTGGCAGGACCACGAACGTAGCTTCTTCAGTTTTCCGCTAAGCATCAGGACGACGTATCACCCAGACCTGATTTCATTTGTTTATGCCACAGATGTCACCCCAGTCTTACATGCAAAACACTGAAGTGGTTGATGGGCTATAGCAGACACCACCTCTATTCTCAAGGAACTTTATAGTTGAATAGGGTTGAGAAAAAGGTTTAGTACAAACACTACCACTATGAGCAGAGTGTAAGTGCCATATGACCTCCAATGTGGGAAAAATTAAGGAAAGCTCCATGAATCCCATAAAATTTGATTTGGGCCTTAACAGACTGGTGGGATTTCAACACGTACAAAAGTAGGAAGAGGGCGTGTTAGGCAGATGATAGCGTGGACATCAGGGCGTGAAAGTGGGAAAGTTTTGGGGCCCGGTCAAGAAGGAGCTAAAACCCAATGAGGTGGAAGGACAGGCAACAGAAGAGAAATCATGGGTAACAAATTGGATTGTAAAGGCCTCGAATCCAGCCCAAGGGCTCTGGGCCTTCCTTAGTTTGGCAGCGGGCACTACTCAAGGCTTTTCAGCAGTGGGATGACAGGATCAGAGTTGGGCTCCAAGAAGGTAGGTGGGGTGGACTGGAGCAAAGACACACTGGAAGGAGGCCAGGCAAGAGGCTGTCATCATAACCCTATGCACATGATAAAGGGCTTGGCCTGGCATGGTAGCCATGAGAATAGAACGGAGGAGGAAGAATTACAGAGAGGACTAAGTAACTGATCTTATCAACTCTTCAACCCTGTTCCCTCGGGTTTCTCCATGCAGAGATGGCCTCAGACACAACAGGTGTGTCAACACAGGTGTTCAGAATGCTTGTTTACACTGACCATGACTAGTGTCCGGTAGGAACAACAGCTCTGCAGCAGCCAGCCAGCGTCACAGCCCATAGGCTTCTGTTACTCTCTCTAATCACCACTTACTCTCCTGCCATGTTTTCTTGTTGCTTCTTCGTCGTGAGGAAGGATGCCCATGCACACAGTGGCACAGGCAAAGTCTTTTGAAACCACAGCTCAACTTGAACACAACTGCACTTTTGGCTCCTTTTAGTCTTGGGATTGTAATAATACTCCAATCCTGCAGCTACCTACTTATTCTGTTTCTCTGTAGGGACCAGTTGTACACGTTACCTGAAATGATTACATTAGCTCAATTTTTTCCTATCAACCAAGTTTGATACCTTTCCTACTTCAAGCCTAGGGCTCCCCTCTTCTATTAGGGACTGAATTTTGCACCCCACCCTATTCGTACTTTGAAGCCCTAATCCCCACGGTGACTCAAACACAGGGACTCTAAAGAGGTAGTTAAGGTTAAATGAGGCTGGGCACAGCAGCTCATGCCTATAATCCCAGAACTGGAGTTTGAGACCAGCTTGGGAAACATAATGAAACCTCAACACTACAAAAATTTCTTTTAATTAGCCAGATGTGGTGGTACATGCATGTAGTTCCAGCTACTCAGGAGGCTACGGTAGGTGGAGTGCTTGAGCCCAGGAGTTCAAGGTTGCAATGAGGCGTGATGAAACTACCGCACTCTAGCCTGGATAACAGAGCAAGATCCTGACTCAAAAAAAATTAAAAAGAAAAAATATTTTAAATAAGTTTAAATGAGGTCATAAAGGTGGGATGCTAATCCAATAGGACTGGTATCCTTATAAAAGAAAAAAAGACACTTGCACAGAGAAAAACCACATGAGGACACAGCGAGAAGGCGGCCATCTCCAAGCCAAGGAAAAAGGTCTCAGAAGAACCAAACCTTCTGACACCTTGGATCTTAGACTTCCAACCTCTAGAACTGAGAAAATGAATTTCTGTCTGTGGTATTCTATTGCAGCAGCTCTAGCATCTTCTGCATGATGCTGCCCACTGAGGCAAGGCGTTGGAAAAGGAAGGGGGTCAAAGGAAACCAAGCTCATGCCTTGGTGACTGGCAGAAAAGTGATGCCATTAAAAGATAGTGTAGTCATGAGGAATGAGATGGCAAAGTCAATTTTGGGAAGAGTTCCAATCAGAGGACTTGGCAGAACGTTACCTGGAGCACAGGAGATGTGGGACTAGCGGCCAGGTCTGGGACCATGTACAAGCAGTGCTAGGGCAAGCTCAGAGTGAGAATGTGGAGGAAGAGGGCCAAGGACAAAGCCTTAGGTAAACCTGTGTCTAAGTGGCAGGAAGATGAAACAAAAAGGAATAATCAGAAATCAGAAAGCCAAGATTTTACAGTGTCATCAGAACTAAAAGAATCTCAAGATAGGGCTAGTTAGCAATGCCAAATGACACTAAGAGGTAAAGAAAATGAAAACAGAAAATGCCACTTACATTTAGAAAATGGAAGTCTAGGTCAGATAAGGGACTAAGAAGCTACTAAGTGACAGCAGCAACGAATATAGATACATCTTGGAACAGATAGCTGAGAGCGGCAGGACAGCAGCTTGAGGGGAAAATGGGGTTGACGGATGCTTTTATTTTTTTTTATTTTTTATTTTTTTTTGAGATAGAGTCTCACTTTGTTGCCCAGGCTAGAGTGAGTGCCGTGGCGTCAGCCTAGCTCACAGCAACCTCAAACTCCTGGGCTCAAGCAATCCTGCTGCCTCAGCCTCCCAAGTACCTGGGACTACAGGCATGTGCCACCATGACCGGCTAATTTTTTCTATATATATTAGTTGGCCAATTAATTTCTTTCTATTTTTATAGTAGAGATGGGGTCTCACTCTTGCTCAGGCTGGTCTCGAACTCCTGAGCTCAAACGATCCGCCCACCTCGGCCTCCCAGAGAGCTAGGATTACAGGCTTGAGCCACCGCGCCCGGCCAGATGCTTTTATTTTTAACATTATGTGAACTATCAGCATATGTGTGTGTCGAGGGGTGACATGGAACACAGGAAGTGGGATTGGCCTTGATGAGATGGATACTTCTGCTGGGGCAGGAGGGCAGCAGGAAGAAAACGGGATGAGTAAGGTGACTTACTCAGCGTCAATCTCTTCTGCAGAATAGCCGACAACTCAGGAATTTTGAGAATATAGAGCAAAAGTGTCACCAAAGCACCCCTGAGTGAAACAGATAAGTCAGTGACGGTGGCCAGGAGAGGACTGTGGATCAGCACCAGAAGACAACTACTATGAGAAAATAAGAGACTGGCATGCCACATCGTCCAGTTTTCTCAAGAGAATCTAGATTTATGTAAAATGTCCCCATTTTTAAAAGCAGACAGCTATCTTAAACTTACAAGAAACTACATATACCAAAACAGAATTGAGCCCCTGGGCTGACAGTTTGTAACCACTGACAAAAATTATTTCCAACAGCCACAGCATTATTTCACAAATTGGATAAAAATTTCTAAGAAACTTAGATTAGAAAATATATATAATGAACTTATAGCAGACCAAACAGTGTGGGTTCTCATGGCATTTTCTCACTGTAATATAAATAATTTTAAAAAATAGAAGAAATTGGCAACTTTTACCCTAAGTTAGGATTTAGCATGTTTTAAAAACACAGGTGGCCGGGCACCGTGGCTCAGGCCTGTAATCCTAGCACTCCGGGAGGCCGAGGCAGGAGGATCACTTGAGCTCAGTGACCCAGCAGGTAAGAGAAATCAGGAGGGAAGGATTTGGAGACTGGTTCAGGAACTGGCTCAGCAGGATGAGTGGGGAGAGGGAAGAAGGGACTGGGGAAACAGTTTCAAAAGTTAAGGGATTCATACAGGGAAAGTCATCCTAAAAGATCTTTAGCACAGAATAGCTCCCAGTAATGAAATTCTAAAGCAGCCACGTGTGTATGTGAGGGGAGTCTCTATTTTTATTTCCATCTTCCCCCAGCACCCTACTCAGGGTATAGTGCAGTGGGAGGAGCAAGGGCTTGAGCCAAGACTAGTTTTTAATCCCACTTTCACTACTTGCTAACTGTGACTACCTGGGCGCATTCCTTAATTTTGAGCTGAAAACGGAAGTACACCTAGAATGGGAAGCGCATGTGGACAGTGACAATTGCTGATGATAGAACATGTAAAGCATCCCAGCACAGTCCCTGGAGCAGAGAGGCCCTCTCCACGAAAGTCATCTCCCTGCCCGCTGGTGGGAGCCCTGATGCAATGCGAATCCCATTTTTCTGGGAGAATGTGTGAGCAGTGTTCCTGGTTTTCTTTTTGAGGACGAGAGATTATAGACTGGCGATAGGCAGGCACCTCAATTATCAGCAAGGGATTCTCTATCTACTCATCCAGATCACCTCTGCGAAGCTAATTTTAGCTGCTGAAAAGTCAGGGCTAAAGATTTTGCTGCCCATAAAATGAAGCTCAAATAATAAACCCGGATTTTCCTGGACACAGAAGTATCATGCAAGTCTAAAAAGTAGGGAACTACAAAACAGGACCGAATGCTGTGTATCAAGGAGGAATATCCAGGGAGCTTTAACAGAACTTCAGGGCTACATTGGCCAGAGAGTCCCACCACGTAGAGCAGATGAGCTCTAATGGGAGTAAGCAAGGAACTGAAGGATGGAGCAAGCAAAGCATTACCTTAGATGTAGACACCTGGCCCAGGCAGCTGGGGAGGAACAAGTAAACAGGCTCACTCATCAGATAGCATCAGGAAATTTCCAAAAGATTAGAGAAAGGATATGGGATAAACAGCATCCGGCTTAGAAGTAGGGAAATAAAGGGGCCAGGTGCAATGACCATCAGGAGAGAACAAGCCCAGGTACTGTCGTCTTGGGCCATCTTCCAAGGCCCAGGACTTGGTAGTAATATCATTCCATAAATGCAGTAGTCTACGCCACTAGGTAGGAGTCTCCCGGACCCACCATCATCTTATCGAATAGTAATTAGGAATCAATTATATAGTTAGTATCAGACTACAAAGAAAAGAGAGCCACTCCCCACAAGGTGTTTATGTAACCAACACTCAAGCCATGAAAAGACTAAACGGTAAACACTTAGGACTGCTGGTGAATAATGTTTAACCCTGGTCACTGCAACAGTGGAAGGACATTTGATTGTATAACCTAGGATGTAATTAAATTATTTCTGTTTGAGGCATAAGGAGAAGAAAGGGCAGAGTCTCTCCAGTAACATTCAACCTAAACATTATTCACTTTCCACTGAACTCCATGCCTGTCTGTAAAACACCTTGAACTTCAGCAAGAAGAAAGGAACATTCTCAGGAAACATGACCAAGTGTATCTGCACAGGGTACATTCTGAGGATTGCTGTTCTTCCAACATTTGCATGCATCTGTAATAGAAAAAAAAATCACTAGACTTTTGTTTTTAAAAATGCAGTAGGTGGAAACTGTGTGATGTTAAGTCAGCAACTGTAGAAGGCTGAGAATTCCCTGCAGTCATCAGCCATGACACGATGGCGTCACGCCCTGACGCCAGCCATGTCTGGCTTCTTTCAGAGCCTGCAAAAGAGCCTCAGCACATGCTGTTTCTTCCAACAGCATAAAAAAAAATCCTACTGTATCTCAGCTGGTACTGACATGTCTCTAACAAGAAATAGCAAGGAAGAGAGAATAATAGAATAGATAATTCAATTTCATGCCTCAAAAATATTTTACCTAGACCAGACCCTATGTTTTTGATGCAGATCATATATTTAAGGCCAACTGGATTCCTCCTTTGAAAGGCAAGACCTGTGGAAGTCAAAACACTCATGTACTTTAATATCAAAAATAAGCAGGGCCCTTAAAGTAAGTATTTGCTTATGGTACTTTCCCATTGTAACAGTTACTGTTTGGTCTCAGCCAGGAATAGACTTCAAATGTGGGAAGATAATGAAGTGTGTTCCACTGAGAATTATCTGGAGAACAGTCATCACAGGCCCAGTGAGTAATTTTTGCCCCTCATTTCTGATAAAGAATGGAATCTGCTTATCTCAAAGTTCGTTTGGCCTGCTGGTACTAAGTACCATGCACCCCCAGCCACCATAAACTCTGGGCTGGAGTTCAAGGCCTTCCACTCTTCCATTGCTTATCCAAGAGTCTTTACAAGTTGGGAGAGAGATGGAGTCATTATGCGGAAACAGGTGCCCATGGAGAGAGGAGCCCCCCATGCACTGCTGAGACCTGGTACCTGCAAACAGCCCAACCATCCTGAGGGTGGGCCAAGACGAGCGTGTTCCCCACATCAGCATGTCTTGCTTTAAAAGACGCTTTAAACTTGCATTTCTACCCTCTGACTTTTCTTCGTATGTCTGGACTACAGAAAGAGTCCTCCTGCCTGTAGTCCCTCCCAGTCACTGCCTTGAGACAAACTTCCCAACAAGAGTCTCTTTAAAAAAAAAAAAAAAATCCTCCAAGAAAGGAAAGTCCAGACTTCTGGCTCCAGCACTGAGGCTGAGCACGACCCAGCCCCGCCTCATCCACCTGCTGCTCGGCAGACACCAGCTGGGCTGTGCTCGTGGTCACCGCACCCAGCCTGCCCTTTGGCTCATGCCACAGGCTCTGCCTGGAATACCTTCCCCACTGCTGACTCCTTATTCATGGTAGGTGCTAAGTAGACATTTTTTCCAAGTGGACGGATTCAAGACCTACCCATTTTCAAGGCTCACTCTAAATTTTAGGTTATGTGCAAATCCTCCCATGACCAGCATAGTCTGAAGGTATCACTCCATCGTCTGCATTTCAAGTATCATTTATAGATCCAGCATGTTACATGTAGTACCAACTGTGGGGCAGGTACCAGGACTCAACCCAGAGTAGGCATTGCCCTGCCCTCAAAGAGCCCAGAATCTAGTGGGGAGAGTCATGAAAAATAACTACCAAACGATGGTATGGGTGCTAGAATATTTACATGAGGATGTTTTCTTACTGTTTTACACATTTATTGAGCTACTATTAGGCTTTAGGAGCCAGCCTGGGGACTCCTGATGAGTTCTGATTTCACCCTAATGAACAATTTTACAAAGAAAAAAAAAGACTCTGAAAAGCTGATTTCCCATAGCGATTTGGATAAGCAGAGCCTGGATTCAAACCCAGTTGGGTCTGGGCTCCTCCCATCTACCCTGCCTCCCAACCCTGAGGGGTCTAACGTGTATGGGAACACAGACAGACTGGGAGGAGGAAGACATCCCAGGCAGAAGGAATAGCACAAGGTGTGTTCAATGAAATGGAGAATAGGTCAGAGGGCCCAGAGTGTGTGTATATGTTGAAGGAAAGACGTAGGTCAGGTTAGACGGAAGTACCTTGGACTCAGTCCTGTAGATTATGGAGGAGCTCCAGTGTTTATGTCATGTGTCCCCAACAAGATAAGCTCCCTTAAGAGTAGGCACCACAGCCCTTCTCTGTGTTCTCATACCATCAAGTATGCACTCAATACAATTGGTAAAGCCCATGAGCTTTTCTGAGTCTTTGATTTTGTGTTCCAATTGGGACCCCATGGTTCCACCCAGCTTCATGAATACACAGTTTCTGTGCCTCTAACCAGATTTGGAGCCTCAGAAGCCAATGGCTGTCTCAGACCAAGAGCAAACTTGCCATAGCTGCCATCAAGTATGCTAGGGGCCATCTTTCCCACTTACCAAAACTCCTTGCCACTGCCTGGGTCCCTTTATTTCCTGGGGTCCTTGCACATTGCAAAGCTGTCTGAAGATCACAATTGTAGCACTAAAGATGTGCTAGACACTATGTGCATTCTCTCATCGAACCCTCGTAACTTTTTTTTTTTTGAGACAGAGTCTCACTTTATTGCCCAGGCTAGAGTGAGTGCCGTGGCGTCAGCCTAGCTCACAGCAACCTCAAACTCCTGGGCTCAAGCAATCCTGCTGCCTCAGCCTCCCAAGTACCTGGGACTACAGGCATGCGCCACCATGCCCGGCTAATTTTTTCTATATATATTAGTTGGCCAATTAATTTCTTTCTATTTTTATAGTAGAGATGGGGTCTCGCTCTTGCTCAGGCTGGTCTCGAACTCCTGAGCTCAAACGATCCGCCCACCTCGGCCTCCCAGAGAGCTAGGATTACAGGCTTGAGCCACCGCGCCCGGCCGAACCCTCGTAACTTTAAGAACTAGGTGCTATTATGCTCATTTGACTGATGAGGGAGTAGAGGCTTAGAGAATACAAGTAAGTCTGGTCTGGAATGCAGGTTTCAATCCCAATGCCCATGCTCTTAGCCACTTAGATGTAATAACACCCACCAGGCAAAGAGATTAAGGAAATCTGGGAAGTCCCTCATGAAGGATCAAAGACAGGAGCTGGGGGGATCTTGAAGACATGTCTAGCTCCAGCTTGCTACTCTCAGATTTCTATGCAACAAACGAGAGAATCATTTAACCAAGACATGACCTTCTGGCCATTCCCACGTGATCAGCCTCTAGACTTCAGATGCCCCGAGTATAAATTCTTCAGCCACCTCTCCCGAGGAGCTCCTTTACCAAAACCACCTGCATCTATTCTTCCAGCTCCACTGCCACACCAGTTTCCATTTAGGCAAATATTTAAGCATCTATTCTGTGCTAGGTACTAAGAGTTGGGAATACTCCAGGTTAACACCAGGAACGAGATCCCTGCACAGAAGCTTAATATCTGACAAAAGTGACAAGTAAAAAGTAAATAAGATGATTTCTGATGATAAAGGCTATGAGTGTTGCAGATCGTGGTGGGATGGAGGTGGGAGGCTGATTTACAAAGTCCTTTGCAGGGAGGTAGCATTTGAATTCATTCCTAGCTGACGAGAAGCCAGCCTTCAAGGTCCAGGATCTGCCTTATACTTGGTGGGCTGAAAGGGACATTAGCAATTTAGTCTCAACTCTTCATCTGTAGGTGTGCAAATAGAGATTCAATGAGATTAAAAGATTGGGACAAGGCCTCCTGACTGACTGGCAAGGATGTTTCTTCCTACCATTCCACAGAGCCTTTGGATGCCAACATTTGACATTGTGCTTTTAATTTCCTCAAACATATTCATAATTTTGATTTCAGTACACCCTTGGGGACAAGGGAGGCCTGCACTTGATAGATGATGACTTTGAGGCTCTAGTTGGCTAAGCAACTTGTCCAGTGGCCTGTCACTAACAACTCAGTCAAAACCCTTGGTTATTTGTATTCCTGTCCTGTGTTCTTTCCCTTAGATGAGGGGTAGCTGTCTAGTAAGTGGTCTGTGAACACGAGACATCAACTCACGTTCTAGGGTACAGAGAGCATACAAAAGTTAAAGAGCAATTTACTTAGTCATAACACACAAACTCAAATCCCTGAGTTATTTGTTGCAAGAAAGAACATGTGACACCAGGTGACCCAACAATCATGGCCTGAGCCACTCTGCACCCCATAACTTCTAGATGCAAAACAGAGCTCCAGCACATTTCATTTCAGGGGTTTTAGTAATTAAGGAGAAATGGTTCCTCTTGCAGAACCAGCATAAGAATCTTCATGGCTGAACCCAACCCAGAGCAGGGGTCTTCATAGCTGGTGAACCCTTAAGTCACATTTAAGTCCCTTGACTCTTTGCTTAGGGAATAAGCTACTAGTGCTTCCTCCCAAACCTGCCTGCACCACAGAATCATCTAGAAGAGGTTTAAAATAAAGATTTTTCAACCCACAACTAATGGAAGCCGAGCATACTGTATGGGGGAAGGGCACGCTTGCAGCCCTGGCTTGGGTGAGGCAAATGCATTACATGTAACCAAAATGTTTGTATCCCGAATTTAAAAAAATAACGATTTTTCAGATTCACACAAGTCCCAGAGACTTAGAAACTCCACAGGATAGAGCCTAGGTAAATCTATGTTTTAAAATTCTGCCAACCTAGAAATTCACTGGTTTTTCTCGTTTCTTAGTGCTATAATGTGATAGAGGGGAGAGATGCTTGTTTTTATTACCCAGTGGGAAAGACAAGTTAGGCTGTACCCTTTAAGGGCTGCTTCCAGGAGAAATTCTCGTCAAATACCCAAGGCCCTCATGTAGTAGGAAGGTCCTGGAAGCGTCTCCCTGGTAACCCGTGAAGTCTGTTGTCTCACTCCCCTTTGGCGGCAAATCAAACTCCCATACAACCCTGGGAAAGCTTTTTCTGAGATCAGTTTACCACTTCCTTTGTGAAGCAGACCCTCAACTGCAAGGGTCAGGGGCGTCTCCAGCAGAAAGGGTCTTAGAGTGTGGACGATCCCTCACCCACCCCCACTCCTGCCTCTCAACCACCCAAGGGGCCTGGCTCCTTCCCCACGGGCCTCTCTTCTGCCCTGGACAGCCAGCTGCTTGCTTGGAAAAAGGAAAAGGGAAAGAGAGAAGGTTGTGCAGGGCCCGTGGCCAGTGCCCTCAAGGGGGACACAGAGTGGCTCTTACCTATATTGGGAAGAAAGAGGAGCTGCTCTGTTCACTCGGGGATTTTGTCTCTGCTGGTGAGCACTGGTCTTGGAACTCTCTGGACTTTGAACGAAGATTGATTTAAAAGCTGATGTATTTAACAGGGATGTGAGTTCAAGTGACCTCTGTCCTGCTTCCTGCCAGTGGCTGGGCCCTGAGCTGGAAAACCTGACAAACCCTCCACAAACCCAGCGCTGCCGGCCCACTCTGACTGCAGGACAGCTGCCACTTCTTGCCTACCGCTCCCAGTCAGAGGAGAGGAAGGACACCCCAGGAGGAGGTGCCACTACTTCCTGGGCTCTCTCCCTTAGGCAGATGCCTTGGTCACACCCAGCCAACCCCCAATCCCACCAGGAGCCTCTACTATCCCCCATCCCAGGGTCGGCCGAGAACCGTCACACACCAAGGCCTTCCTGGGTAACAGCAGCCTGTGCAACCCCCACCCAGCAGCCCGCCAGTGGGCCCATAGTCCCAGCAAATGGGGCAAAACCTCCCAGCCCCTCCCTCTGCCCTGGGAGCTCTTACCTGCACCCAGGAGCTCAGCCAGCAAAGCCCGAGCTCTTACTGCCCAGGTTTCCTTCTTATAGCTCTCTCCCCTGCTAGTTTTCTCTTTCTCTTTCTCACCTGAGGGTGCTGTTTCCATTCTCCAGCCTAACGATAATTGTCTTCCCCCTCACATACTCAAAGCCCCTCAGGCCAGCCCAGCAGGGGAGGGAAAGGCATTTTCACAAGTTCCTCCACCCTGCTGCCGGGTGCTACCTGCTCAGCCCCGGCCCCAGCTGCAGGCAGCAGCTGGCCCCTATCAGCAGCATCCACGCAGACAGCTCCCGCACCAGGCTTCTCACCGACCCGGATCCTCAGCCCACAGTGCAAATCAGGGCAAGAGACTGCTCCCGGCAGTGCGGAACCCACAGCCCGAGGACTGGGTGGCCTCACCCCTCCTCCACCCACACTGGAAGAGCCACTTGTCTTAGCTGGGCCTTGGCTTTGCCCCCAACGGAGGCCTGGGCCAGTGACGAACATCTGAGTAGCTTCCTCATACCAGTCTTCTCTGCCTTGAGGCTATCCCCTCTTGGCCCTGTCTTCCAGAGCACAAGGGTAGAGTGGGAAAATCTGGATTTAAGATCAGAACACCTGGCCGGGCGGGCTCGGCTCACGCCTGTAATCCTAGCACTCTGGGAGGCTGAGATGGGCGGATTGCTCGAGGTCAGGAGTTCGAGACCAGACTGAACAAGAGCAAGACCCCCGTCTCTATTATAAACAGAAAGAAATTAATTGGCCAACTAATATATAGAGAAAAAATTGGCCGGGCATGGTGGCGCATGCCTGTAGTCCCCGCTACTTGGGAGGCTGAGGCAGGAGGATTGCTTGAGCCCAGGAGTTTGAGGTTGCTGTGAGCTAGGCTGACGCCATGACACTCACTCTAGCCTGGGCAACAAAGTGAGACTCTGTCTCAAAAAAAAAAAAAAAAAGATCAGAACACCTGAGTTCAAACTGGGACTTTGCCACTTTCCAGGTGTTTGATCTAGAGCAATTCATCTCTAACCCTCTGAGTCTCACTTACCTTCATCATCTATAAATAGTTGTTATATTGTTTTTAGAAATTTTTTATATCGAGTCAAAATATCCCTCACCTGTACCTCTCTGGAGCTACCCAGATTAAGTTCTGTCTTTATTCCACATAGCACTCTTCAAATATTTGAAGGCTGATGTCTCCTCATAAGCCTTCTTTTCTCTGGACTTCAACAAATGTCCCTCATTCCATAAAGTGGTCTGTCTGTGCAATGACTTCAAGAGGTCTCACTCTGGACCTCTACTGATTTATAAATTTCCCTCTTAAAAATCAGTGCCTAAGGCCAGGCATGGTGGCTCACGCCTGTAATCCTAGCACTCTGCGAGGCCGAGGCAGGCGGACTGCTCGAGGTCAGGAGTTTGAAACCAGCCTGAGCAAGAGCAAGACCCTGTCTCTACTAAAAATAGAAAGAAATTAATTGGCCAACTAATATATATAGAAAAAATTAGCTGGGCATGGTGGCCCATGCCTGTAGTCCCAGCTACTTGGGAGGCTGAGGCAGGAGGATTGCTTGAGCCCAGGAGTTTGAGGTTGCTGTGAGCTAGGCTGACGCCACGGCACTCACTCTAGCCTGGGCAACAAAGCCAGACTCTGTCTCAAAAAAAAAAAAAAAAAAATCAGTGCCTAAAGAGGAAATTTTTTTTTTTAGATGTAAAAGTCATTGGATAAAGAGGAAATTTTTAAGGTGATAGAATTGTTCTATATCTTCAGTAGGGGGTGGCTACACAATTGTCTATAATTACCAAAATTCATCAAACTATACATCTAAGATAGATGAATTATACTGCAAGTAAATAATTCTTTAGTTTTTACAGAAAGGAGCCTAATTCAGTAAAATTTATTCTTGAAATAAATAAGTTGGATGAGAAAATAAAAGACAGCCTTATAGTAAAGCTATGTCAAGAGGCTTGAAGCCGATCAAGAGGCTTCTCAGATCCATCCTTCTATTACCAACACAGAGTGAACAAACAGCCACAAGCCTTCATGCTGGAAATAAAAGAGGCCTTGAAATTCAGAGACAGTATTGATTCAAAATTAAATCAAAATGAGCAATTGGTTGTTTTTTTAAATGGCAAAACCCTTTCCTGGTAGGATGTTGAACTGCATGAGATTTGCTCTCACTGAAATTTGAATTTTAAAAAATCTTACACCTATAAGTTGATCTGATCTGATTAATCAAAGCAGAGTAAGTCTTTCTACTGAGTACACAGATTTAGACATAACTGAGAAGGGAAAACATCGTTATCTAATATGTCCCAAGTGAGCCTTTATATCCATTATTCTGTTTAAACTTCACCAGGACCCTATGAGATAATATCCATTTTATAGATAAGAGAGCTTAAATTTATCTAGTTAATTACCCTGCCTAAGATCACCTGACTCAGAGGCTTGCGGAGCCAGCATGGGTGCACAGCCTGTCTCCATAGGTGGTGTTGTTTGCCTCTGTGATAAGGCTCTTCTCTGAAGGTTCTCAAGCAGAGGCTGACTATGAGCCAATCGTGTTACAGAAAGATGTCCTGCATTGTTAGGGAAATTGGAGGAAGTGATTTCTTGGGTCCCTTCCAACTCTAAGATTCTGTGATCCTAAATACTGTGGATGCTAAGGCAACTCTACCCATGAGGGTGTGGGGTGTAAGTTCTAGTCTGTGAGTAGAGGCCCTGTACATAAGAATTATAAGCATGGTCTTTGGCATCAAACAGGTGCTGAATTGAATCCTAAATCTGACACCGAAAGCTTTGTGTTTTTTTTATTGTGAGCTCAAGTTTGTCTGGGCTTTACCTATGGGAAACCTTGGTAGCCTGGGTGGAGGGTTTTCTTTTGGTTTTGTCAGGAAGCACCTCTTCATATTTCTGGAACTATGCGGAAAGGCACTAACAACCTAAGACCAATTATGTTAATTACGTGCCTTGGTTTTTCTGGATCATACAAATAATTAATATCAGTTACAACCCCAGCTTCCTCCTTCCCCCAAGGCAAATCTGTGGCTTGGAATTTGCAAAGACAATTTTTTCTTCCCAGAGTCTCTGGGCCAAGATAGACTGTTTCCTAGTTATCCCCCTGATCTCTTTTTTGTTTTCTATAAACATCTTTTTATCATACTTATATATTACATTTATTTATTATTTTCTGCCTTGCCCCTACCAAAATTCCCCCGAGAGCAGGGATTTGTATTTTTGCCACTGTATGCTAAGTGCCTGGAATATAAGCCTAGCAGATAGTAAGCTTTCAGAAAATGTTATTGAATGAATAAACAAACAAATATCCTTTTGCCAGTGGGGCTGGTTTTTTTAGCCCACCCTTTCACTGAGAATGCAGACTTTGAGGGTCTCAGCTCTATGTACGGTTGTTCCTAGGTCTTATCTCCTGTCCCAAAGTGACCCTGTGAAAACAACCACTTGGTTACTGGTTTGCAGCTTTCTCTTCATTTCTGGACCTAAGAGATTTATTTTCCTTTTTTCTAAGCTCTGTTATCTATTTGAAAAAATGTTTGATATATTTTACCCAGTATTTCTATGAACTTTATAGAGGGAGGGTTTTTAAATTATCTAGTCTACCAGAAATGGTCCTACCACTTAGTTCTTTGCCTCTCAAAGATCTAGCATTTTCATCTGTAAAATATAGGTAATATTTTACAGTGGATTGCTCAGAGACTTAAGAAGACATTTATATAGTGTTCAGACCTGCAAATGCTCAGTACATAATAACATTATTATTATTATCATTTTTTCAAGAATAGGCCCTCTTAATTTATGGGCACATATTATATAAACAGGCTTATAAAAATAAATAGGGTAGAAGTACACGGTGGGCAATTCAGGAGTTTGAAATATTGGGGGGCATTACGGATGGCATTCTTGCCTGTCACAACCTAGCATTTTGTACAACTGGTCAGAAACAGAACTAAAAAGACTTCCTAATGTTTCCCAATATTTTCCCCACCATGTCATGCATAGAAATTGATAATACTTGTATAGTTCACAAGGGTGAACAGATGGGGGTTTTCTGTTCCTCTCTCTCCCTCTGGCCAGCTACCCCACACTCTACGAAGACTCCCCAAAAGTTGAAGGGATCAATATTTTGACATACTTATAGGAAACTTTAAAACGATAAAATATCATTGAAAGCAACTAAATAAAACCTAGGTAAATGAAGATTATACCATATTCATGGACTGAAAAACTCAACACTGTCACTTCTGTCCAAATTGATCTACAGGTCAATGTAATATTTCCAGTCAAACTTCCCAGAGGGTTTGTTTATTTTTGTTTGGTTGGTTTTTGGTGGAACTTGACAAACTAGTTTGAAAAATAAGAATAAGGAAGGAGTTGCTCTACTGTATATCAAGATAGTAGAGTGACAGTAATTACTACAATAAGGTATTGGCACAAGATAGACAAATGAACAATTGAAATAGATTAGAAAGCCCCAAAACAGACCCACACATATATGAACAGTTGACTTCTGACAAAAAACAAAAGTAAAGGCTGGTTTTTTTCCAACAAATTATTTTGATGTATTCCTTTTATGTTTGTTTTATTTCATTCAACATATTTGTCAGATTCACCCATGTTGCTATATGTAGCTATATTTCCTTTGTTTTTATTTTAGGATTCCATTTATATAATGTCCAAATACGGAGCAGAACTTTGGGGGATGCCTGCTTAGGTGGTAACACAATATCCTGACTTCTGAGATGCTGGCAAGATTTTAGTTCTTGAGCGAAGTGGTGGTCACACAAGTTTTATGATTAATTATTGAACTATACATTTTTGTTTTATGCACTTATTCTGTGTATATATTATATTTGGCAAGGAGGTTAAGAAATAAGACATTTTAAATATTCCAATATGTGTATAGCATACCAGAGTAAGAAGCTACAGCTCCTCAAGGCTGGAAGTGACCTCCTGAGGGTTTCAGCTGTACTTGGCCCTGTGTGGTCTATTCAAAAGGTATCCTTACGGTGGCATGCCAATAACCTACATGTGGCGATCTGGTCAGGAAGTTTTGATCTCTCTACCTCAATTCGCCTACAGAGCGATCTGGTCAGGAAGTTTTGATCTCTCTACCTCAATTCTTTTTAAATTCGAGTAAAATATACATAACAAAAATTTTACCCTTTTAACCATTATTGAGGGTACAGTTCAGTGGCATTAAGTATGTTCACATTATTGTGTAGTCATCAGCACTATCGATCTCCAGAACTTTTTCATCTTCCCAAACTGAAATTCTGACTCATTAAATAATAACTTCTCATTCCTCCCTCTCCCCAGACTCTGGCAACCACCTTTCTACTTTCTGTCTCTATGAATTTCACTATTCCAGGTGCCTCATGTAAGTGGAATCATATAGTATTCGTCCTTTTTGCGACTAGCTTATTTCACTTAGAAAATGTCTTCAAGGTTCATCCATGTTGTAACATGGGTCAGAATTTCCTTCCTGACCAACTAATAATCCATTGTATGTATATACCACATTCTATTTATCTATTCATGCATCACTGAATGAGTTGCTACCATCTTTTGGCTATTGTCAACGACGCAGCTATGAACAGGGTGTACAAATACCTGTTCAAGTCCCTGCTTTCAATTCTTTTGGGCATATGCCCAGAAGTGGAATTGCTAAATCGTATGTTTAATTTTTAAGGCCCCCCAAATTACTGTTTTCCACAGTGTTCTGCACCATTTGACATTCCCACCAGCAACGCACAAGGGTTCCAATTTCTCCACATCCTCATGAACACTTGTTATTTTATGTTTTGGTTTTTTTGGGTTTTTTTATGGGGGCCATCCCAATAGGTTTGAGGTGAGATTTCATTGTGGTTTTGATTTGTGTTTCCCTAATGATTAATGTTGTTGAGCATCTTTCATGGGCTATTGGCCATTTCTATATCTTCTTTAGAGAAATGTCTATTCAAGTCCTTTGTCCATTTTTTAAAACAAGTTGTTTTGTTGTTGTTGAATTGTATCACCTCAATTTTCTGACTATGAAACAAAGACCCAGAATGGTGAAGTGACTTAGCCAAAGTCACCCCAAGATCACTCACACCACAGCCATGGCTAAAACCCTGTGCTTTTGCTTCAATGGCCAACGCTCTTTCTATCGCACTAGTCTGCCTGTCCCAGTAGGGACCATCCCTGGTATCCCCGAATTTTTAGTCCAACTTCAGATCCAATTTGTCCCAGTATGACCTTGTCTTTTAGTAGCTCATTAACTTACTCCGAGCCTGGCATTTTAAGCTCCAGTAGTTTTCTGTCTCTGTCCAGGGTCACTGTTTATGACTATTCTCTGTTACTCTGGCCTCATCCACCACCTGAAGAGGCAGCCTGTGCAGTTTGCATACCTTTGGAGGAATTTATTAGGCCAGGGTCCAGATGCAAGACTGAGATAAATGTTTTACAGTGAGGTGATGGGCGGGAGGAGGGGCCATGCCACTCTGCTTTGCTGCTGCACACACTGTAGCCCCATATGATTGCCGATTGGAACTTTCTAGTTTTCTTCAGTAACCAGGTGTCAGGACAGGGAAGGCCTGAGGACCCCTGGAGAGCTGTGAATTATTAACACATGCAGGCTGGCTGCAAAGCATATTTTCTTAGTCACTCACTCACTCCTTCTTTTCCCAGCAGAGGGGTCAAAATACACAATCCTTTTCCACCTAAAGAAAAACTGAGGTGCAGAGCAAGAACATGCCATGTTCTGGATTCCTGAATGGTCCGAGGTCTGGGTGCTCTTGGAGTGTGGGTTAAAAGGGTATCTCATTGGCCCTTTCTGAGAGATACAGAAATGATCAGTGGTCCTTGGGAAGTCTGGACCCTGTCTTAAAAGGCCAGCTTCTCAAGAGCCCCCAGAGGGACAGGCCGGGGGAACAGAAGAGCAAGCCACATGCCAGGGATCTCAAGGCCACAGCCTCAGCCTGACCTCAGCTCACACAGAGAGCCAGGGGACCATCCCGTCTAGAGGTAAAGGGTCAGTGAGGAGGACTCAGGAACCAGGAGCAGCCTAGTGGCCCAAGTCTGTGGCACGACTGGAAGACACCCCTACCTGAAAGCATTACCTCCATCAGTGCAGTCCCAGTGCCCCGACAGTCCAGCTTGGAGTGCAAACTCATCGTGCCCACCCTGTCTTCCCCACTGCTTGCACTTCCAACACGCCAGGAAAAAGCAATGCTCGTCTTCATTATCCACTGAAGAAGGTACATTTTCTCCTCAGAAGCCCAAGTCAGGATGAGGACAGTCCCGTGTGATTCGCCTTAGGGTGGAGTGCAGCCTCCGTGCCCACCAGCTGTAGGCGTGCCTACGGCTCCACTCTCGGAAGCGTGTCCTTCGCTGAACACTATCTTTTCCTTTCCTCTGAACCGGTTGGAAATATCCAGAAGGGTAAAATGTTAAACCCTTGATCCAAACACCTAGGCATCAAGAAGGCCTGGGATTCCCAGTGCTTGTAGGAAAGCTGAGAAAGAATGGACGTCTCCAAGTGTGGGAGCAGTTTCCCCAACTTCTCTGGCCAAAGACAGAGCTGGGATTCGCATGGAGCGGCATGCGGGGCGGCTCTGAGGAGGCGATGAGCAGAGGAGGATGGGGGATCTGGAGCTGCAGGGCCACGCATCCTGTTACTTTGGTGTCCAGGAGGCAATGTGGCCCTGCGTTGGGGAAAGAAGCCTCCTCCCTATTATTCACACGGCAGGGTGTGGCTTTGCCGTGGAGAGTAGGGGGAGCCCCTGCCCGCAGGTCAGACAGAGCTGTGACTGCAGCCATTTCTGCCATCGGGCTGCCATCGTGCGTCCTGGAGAAACTGTGTAGAAATCAGTGTGCGGAACAGGTTGCGGCGTTCAAGCCAGCAGCCCCACGGGCCTGGTCTCCCATCAGCAGAAGGCCTGGCTGCAAAGGAACATGGTGCCCTCTATGACCAGGGAGGGGCAGGGCAGACTCTCCAGGACACTTCAGTAATTTGGGCAGACAGATTTTCTCTGCCTTCTATTTAAGAAAACAGAACTTGAGCTTTCCTGGTGAGTCATTCACTACAGACTGGAAATTAGAATAGAATATAGGCTGAGAGAGATGTTCTTCTCAGGGCCTGCCTTGTCATCCTGACACCCAAACCCCTGAAGCTGTCACCCCCATCTCCACAATAAAACAGCTTTGACTCCCTCTTCATATTATATTAATATAACCGAGGACTCTGGGCAAGAGGCCAGCAGTGACAGTCAGTGGCTAGAGGCGTGCACTAAAATGTCTACCCAGCTTTGCTCTAAATGCCCCCTGGCCCTGAGGCTTGGTTTCCTTCTAGAAAACTGTTGGCGTGCCAGGTGTCAGTTCACTCTGAACCTCCCTTCTCCAGGGGAGAAGCCAGGCCTCCCACCAGGCCCCTGGAGCCTCCGACGTGCTTCCTCACCACCACTGGTGCTGCTCACAATGCCATGGCAGTCACAAAGCAGGGTAAGCCCTGGAGCGGACCAAGGCCAGGGGCACTCTCCCCCTCCAGCACCCTACAGACTCACACACTCTAAGAGCCTCCTGCGGATGCAGCCAGGGGAGCCACCAGGGGAAATGCGACAGATAACACACGGACACAGCCTCTGGTATCTTCATCGCCTGAAATCCAATATAGTTGAGTGAAATGTGGAAATGGTCACAAAAGCTAAAGTGACCTTTGGCTGCAGTGAACAGATGAGATTCTGACTAGGCCGAGGCAGGTGGCAGCTACTCTGGAGGCTGAAGCAAGGAGGATCGCTTGAGCACAGGAATTTCAGACTACAGTGAGCTGTGACCATGCCACTGCACTGCAGCCTGGACAACAAAGCAAAACCCTGTCTCTAAAGAAAAAAAAAAAAACCGACTGGGCGCAGTGGCTCATGCCTATAATCCTAGCACTCTGGGAGCCCAAGACAGGAGGATTGCTCGAGGCCAAGAGTTCAAAACCAACCTAAGCAAGAGCAAGACCCCGTCTCTACTAAAAATAGAAAAAAATCAGCTGGACAACTAAAAATATATAGAAAAAATTAGCCGGGCATGGTGGCACATGCCTGTAGTCCCAGCTACTTGGGAGGCTGAGGTAGGAGGATTGCTTGAGCCCAGGAGTTTGAGGTTGCTGTGAGCGAGGCTGACGCCACAGCACTCTAGCCCGGGGAACACAGTGAGACTCTGACTCAAAAAAAAAAAAAAAGGCCCACAGGATAAATATTAGGGAGGCTGTAGATGACCAAGAGGCAGCCTGTAATCTAGTCACTTCACTGCTTCATTGGTGTCCAAAGAAGCCCCATATGGGCCGGGCGCGGTGGCTCACGCCTGTAATCCTAGCTCTCTGGGAGGCCGAGGTGGGCGGATCATTTGAGCTCAGGAGTTCGAGACCAGCCTGAGCAAGAGCGAGACCCCATCTCTACTATAAATGGAAAGAAATTAATTGGCCAACTAATATATATAGAAAAAAATTAGCCGGGCATGGTGGCGCATGCCTGTAGTCCCAGTTGCTTGGGAGGCTGAGGCAGCAGGATTGCTTGAGCCCAGGAGTTTGAGGTTGCTGTGAGCTAGGCTGATGCCACGGCACTCACTCTAGCCTGGGCAATAAAGTGAGACTCTGTCTCAAAAAAAAAAAAAAAAAAAAAAAAGAAGCCCCATATGTCCCTACTCCTTGTTGCTTCATCTTGTTCCTCTAACCCTGCCTTTTGAAATCCTGCCTTCTTTAAAAGCTCAATTCCAATGTCACTTCATCCATGCAGAGTGTCTAACAGTGTCTGGCCCATAGGCAGACTCCCTTTCTTCCTTCCATCCTTCCCTCCTTCCTGGGTTTTCTCTCACTTCTAGGGTATTTACAGTTCATGGTGCATTCTGCCTTGTCTCACCGAGACATGCACCTCTCCCAACAAAGCATGCTCCCCTTGAGAATAGGCCCAGCTCAGTCATCAGCAACCTCACAGTGCCTAGCACACAGTAACATTCAGTGAAGAGTGCTCAAAAGCAGCATTTTAAAAGAACTATGCATGCAACTGTCTGCAGGATGGATGGACATTGCATGACAGGTAAGAAGGAAACCCACTGTGATTCAGTTTTGAGCCTTGAGGTCTTTACAGAACTTTGAGGTTTTCACAATAACCAGCATGAATACATGTGTCTCTGCTAGTACTCAAGGGGCCCCACCTGCACACATCCACAGCTCTGGTTAGCTTTAACTTCTCTTAGTGTTCGCATAATCAATATAGCGCATGCAGGATGAGAAATGCTGAATGCTCATAGCCAACCTTTGGAAAGACGTTGCACAGAGACACATTTGGACAAATATCCATTTTAGGGAACAGAGGTCATATATTGAGCACTCTCACAGAGACAGCAAATAAGGATGCTGGTATACTAGAGACCAGGATCCAGTTTAGTGGTTTATGTCTGTGGGGCTAGGTGTCCTGTGACCAGGATGGTGGTGAAAGACCAGATGGGGTGAGAGATGCCCCTTCTCAACATGGGTTCCCATCCCCCATGCTCCTGGAATGGACTCATTCTGCTGTGAAAGCTGAACACCCTGATGGAATAAGGAATATTTCTGATGTCTGTCTCATCTGATGATGGCTTCACTGGGGCCAACTGAGTGCTCAAACCCCAGAGCATTTTACTGTTTTTAGGGCCACAAAGTACTATTTAATACAATAACAGAAGAGCAAGGGGGAGAGTGGCTCTAGATTAGTTATGGAAAATTTCCCTCAACCCTCTCCCCACTTGAGCTTCTGAGTAGCCTGGCACTGGCTGGCAGTCATGACACCTCTTTGTTCCAAAACCACAGGGCTTCCTGTTGTGCTGGGGTCCTCTGGCACAAGGTCTGGCCCAGCCTTGCAGGACGTACAGCCCAAAGCTTCTAATTCTCCGACCAATGCTCTTACCATCTAAAGGATACTACCCTAGAATTTAGGAATAATCATTGCTATCTCTCCAGCTAACACTGACCAAGAGGGAACAGAACAGAATAAATGGGTGAGGAAGGCCAGGAGTGGTGGCTCACACCTGTAATCCTAGCACTCTGGGAGGCCAAGGCAGGAGGATCCCTTGACTTCAGGAGTTCAAGACCAGTCTGAGCAAGAGTGAGACGTATCTCTACTAAAAATAGAAAAATTAGCTGGCCATGGTGATGCGTCGCTGTAGTCCCAGCTACTTGGAAGGCTGAGGCAGGAGGATTGCTTGAGCCCAGGAGTTTGAGGTTGCAGTGAGCTATGATGATGCTTTAGCCTGGGCAACAGAGGAGACTCTGTCTCAAAGAGAAAGGGAGAGGAGGGGAGGAGAGGGGAGGGGAGGGGAGGGGAGGGGAGGGGAGGGTGAGGAGATAGGGTTAGCCATGCATCCTCTCACCTCCACACACAGAACCATTTTGGGTGCCCCCACTCCCAATCTCCCCTGCATGCCATCTCTCCTGTGCACCACCCGGTCACTCCAGGCTCCTTGACAGCTCCCTGCCCTTCTTCCCCTTCAACCTAGAGCATCTCTATTCTCTTTCCTACCCCTAATCAAAACCTATTCTCAGAAAAAGACATGGTACTTCTTTTTTTTTTTAGAGACAGTGTCTCTGGAGGAGAACAATCCTCCCACCTCAGCCTCCTAAACCATCCATCACACCAGGCGCACTTGCCACCTTTTTTTTTTTTTTTTTTTTGAGACAGAGTCTCACTTTGTTGCCCAGCCTAGAGTGAGTGCCGTGGCATCAGCCTAGCTCACAGCAACCTCAATCTCCTGGGCTCAAACGATCCTACTGCCTCAGCCTCCCGAGTAGCTGAGACTACAGGCATGTGCCACCATGCCCAGCTAATTTTTTGTATATATAGTTTTAGGTGGCCAATTAATTTCTTTCTATTTATAGTAGAGATGGGGTCTCGCTCTTGTTCAGGCTGGTTTTGAACTCCTGACCTTGAGCAATCCTCCTGCCTCGGCCTCCCAGAGTGCTAGGATTATAGGCGTGAGCCACCATGCCCAGCCAGCACCTCTCTTTATACTTGAGGGCACATTCTGTCCTTTTATCTTCTAGTTATTCTATTATCAGTCCTATCTTTATTATAAATTACCAAGCAAAAAAGTTTTATCTACTAATATAAAGAAAACAATTTTAAGGGGTGGTTTTTCTGAGCCCTCTCAGCACCTTAGTCTACTAATACCAAAAAAAAAAAAGAAATGAAAAGGAAAAAAGAAAGAAGAAAAAAGGAAGAGGAAAAGGAGAAAGAAGCAGAGGAAGAGGTGCAAGAGAGAAAGGAGACAAAAGTCCACAGTGGGGGTGGAGGAAAGAGGGGTAGGAAGACCTCTGACTGCTAAAACCCACTCTGTGGTTTTTAAACACCAAATGTAACAGTCCTGAAGGCATGAGCAATGACGAAAGTGGGGAGATGGGGTTTTAACAAGACCAAAGAACAATTTGAGGGCTGAGAGCTCATTCAACTTGAGTCCCCAGTCTGAGAGCAAGAAAGAACTTCTGCCCTAAGGTAAAGAGGCATATTGGGGAATTGGGGTCTGGGAGGGGGATGGGACAGTTGACAGAACTGCTCAGGTGAGGACAGGTCTCAACTGTAGTGATGCGATCACAGCTCACCGCAGCCTGGAATTCCTGGATTCAAGTGATACTCCTACCTCAGCCTCCTGAGCAAATAGCTGGGACTACAGCCGCGCCATCATGCCCGGCAGAAACTTGTTTCTTGAAGAGAAATGTGCTCTGCCCTCAGGAGCCTGGGGAAGAGAAGGTTACTTGTGCCAGCCAGGCTGGCATGCTCACTCTTCTTCCATGGCTTTCAGGGATTCTGGCCCCATTTCGACATTCTTCAAATGGGAAAGAGCCACACTGTGTTCACAGGAGGGAAATCCAGGTGAGTACCTTAAAGGAGCTTTACCTGACAGAGCCTCATTTCCTTGTGCCGTTTGAAATACTTCAGGTTACCTTATTTTGTTCAGGGCCCCAGTGAGGGCACAGCAGGGAACTGAAAGACAAAGTGTCATTTTTATAAATAAAAAGGAGATAAAGAATTACTGGAGGAAAGTTACCAAGGTTTAGATCAACCCCCGCTGGAGCCTGAAAGGCTTGGGCTGGTTCAAGCCTCTGGGCTCCACGCAGCTTGGTCCCAGGGAAGTTCGTGTCCCAGGTGGTGGGCCTGGGGAGTGATACAAAAAAGGGAGGCTTCTAGCCACTTGGGTGTTTTTGGCAGAGTGAACCTGGAAATTCTAGGGTGAAAAAAGTAGTTTAGAGATCACTTTACCCAAGTACCAGAGTTATGCCCCTCAGTTGAAAGACCTTTAGTTTAAGAATCAGGAGACCTGGTTTTTTTTTTTTTGAAGGATAACTTTTATTACTTTTATGTACAGGAGACAACAGCGTACATTTTTAGCCCAGTTTGGTGGCAAGTTCTTTTGCCTTTGCCTTTTCCAGCTTGGCGATGCGAGCCACAGATTTCGGACCCAGGACATTGCCTCCCCAGTGACGACGGATCTCGTCGTATCCGTCGTTATAGTTGGTCCTGATGGCTTCCACCAGCTTAGCCAGAGCTCCTTTGTCTTCCGAGTTAACCTGCGTGAAGGCGACAGTGGTACAGGCAAAATGAGGAGCAAAATGAGGAGCCTGGTCTGCAGGAGTTCTTAACACACGTCCATGGACTTCCAAGAGGTCCCTGAGTAGATCCATTCATGGGATTTGTGAATTTGAGGGAGAAATACACATTTATTTTCACCGATCTTTAATTGAAAGTTAGCAGTTGCTTCAATCATGAATGTAGGCAATGAACTACAGTAGAATTTGCCATCAATAGAAATCACAGATATTTTAAAATCTCATTACAGTTGTTACAGATTTCTCCACATGTCATTTACACTCATCACTCTATGAAATTACCAGTTATTGGGCCGATGCTAGATCTAAAAAAGCTACTACTCTATCAAACGTTCTTCTAATGTTTTGACAACTGCCTTGTTATAATGTTTTCTTTGTCATCCTTTTTTTAACGTCATCCATTTTTAATGTCATCCATTTTTAAACGTTATTCTGAGAAGGGGCTCCACATGCTTTTCTCTGGGAGTCTTTTTCAGTTCCATGAAAGATGTATAGAGAGGAATTTGCGGAGCTAGAGCTGACCTTTCAGCTCCTCTGAGAGGTTAGATTTGGGCTTTGGTGGCACATAATGGAGTCTCTTCCTTGCAATCTTGTCCCCACAGCGACAGTCACTCCCCAGAAAACCTTGGGCAAAGTTTTATGTGTCATTTAACCATCACGACGTTCCCACGAGGTAGTTTTAAACACAAGAGGAATGTGAGGCTGAGCGATCT
Organism: Mirza zaza; assembly: GCA_008750895.1. Taxonomy (NCBI): domain Eukaryota; kingdom Metazoa; phylum Chordata; class Mammalia; order Primates; family Cheirogaleidae; genus Mirza; species Mirza zaza. The sequence goes on from VSMD01029487.1 coordinate 38,296, forward strand.
GAAGGCAGCAGGAGTCCACGCAGCTCCAGGACTGCCCAACCAGGGAGCCTCGGACTTCAAGAGCGGGGAGAGGAGGGCGCTGGCTACCGTGCAATCTCTTACCCAGTCCCAGGCGGCCAACGCGGTTTAGGAGCCCCAGGGAAAGACTCCAGTGAGGACGCCAACTTAGTCTGCACTCTCCTCCCTGCCCGCTCTGGGGCTCCCCACGTTTCATCAGGGAGGGGAGACCGGCCCCTGGCTTACAGTGGGCCCAGAAAGTTCCAGACTTCCCACCTCCAGCCCTCTCCCCGCTGTTAAGGGTCACTTGCTGCTCTAGTACAGCCTGCGTCCCAGGACCCACCAGACCCAATATTACACACCCCTACCCCATTTCCACCCCTAGTTTAGGCTTGCCCTGGCTAGCCCCCATGCCGCACCCCCGGCGGCACTAGGGGCGGAAGGCTGGACCGCTGAACTGCGGGAGCGGGTAGAGGGTCACCTCCGACTGCAGCTGGGAGGCAGCGCCCTCTGGCGGTCGGAGTGCAGAGTCAGCGGGGCCAGCTCCGCGGTGTCCTGCCCGCCGCACACTAAGATGCTCCCCATCCCGGGCACCAAGGTTACGTCTTCCAAGAGCATCTTTTCCCCATGGCCCCCACGGGTCCCCGACAGACTTACACGCTGTGTTCCAGCTCGGCGCTAGGCACCGCGAAGCCCGACCACTCTCGCGGAGTGAGTGACTGACTGGGTGCATCAGCACCTCCAGCCTGTCAGCCTGTCTGCCAGTCTCTATTTTTTTTTTTTTTTTTTTGAGACAAAGTCTCACTTTGTTGTCCAGGCTAGAGTGAGTGTCTGAGTGCCGTGGCGTCAGCCTAGCTCACAGCAACCTCAAACTCCTGGGCTCAAGCAATCCTGCTGCCTCAGCCTCCTGAGTAGCTGGGACTACAGGCATGTGCCACCATGCCCGGCCAATTTTTTGTATATATATTTTTATTCGGTCAATTAATTTCTTTCCATTTTTAGTAGAGACGGGGTCTCGCTCAGGGTGGTTTCAAACTCCTGACCTCGAGCAATCCTCCCGCCTCGGCCTCCCAGAGTGCTAGGAGTACAGGCGTGAGCCACCGCGCCCGGCCTGCCAGTCTCTTCTTGAAACCTGTCCCTGCCCCGCACCCCTCCCGTCCCGCTGCACCAGTCCCTCCGGAAACACGCCTAGGGAAGGGACACGATCTTCTCAACATTCATAACTACCTAGTGCAGAGCCAGGACTGAAAGCCCCATCTCCCCAGCCTGTTTGCCACCTTAATTCACCCACTGTGTCCTTCAGCAGCACCAGCTCCCAAAGACGACAAACATCTGTCAAGGCCCAACTCCACTGCCATCTTGCAGCCTCTCCAGAGCCCTCATTGAGAGTTTCTCCTTTCCTATTGCTTGATAACTTTATGACCTTATTGTCCTTCTTAGTACAGTCCTCCTTGTGTTGCAGCTGTTCCCGAATGGATGTTGGCTGTGAGTAGAGGGACAAAAGGAACTCCAAGAGAAGGATTCTCATAACCTGGGTTAGAATCCTAGCTCCCCCGCTTAAAACCTATGATTCTGGCCGCCCAGGTGGCTCACGCCTGTAATCCTAGCGCTATGGAAGGCCGAGGCAGGAGGATCCCTTGAGCTCAGGAGTTTGAGACTAGCCTGAGCAAGAGCGAGACCGGGTCTCTACTAAAAATAGCGAAATTAGGTAGACGTAGTGACCTGTGCCTGTTGTCCCAGCTACTTGGGAGGCTGAGGGAGGAGGATTGCTTTAGCTTAGGCGTTTGAAGTTGTAGTGAGCTATAATGACGCCACTGCACTCTAGGCCTGGAGACAGAGAAAGGAAAAAAAAAAAAGCTGTGATTCTAAGCAAGTAGCAAGTCCTCTCCAAGCCTCTGTAAGCTTAGCACAAATGACACATTAATAATAATAGCAGCTTAGTGTTTTATAAGAACTAAACACAATCGTATATCATATACGTGGATGCACCTTGGCCACTGTAAATTGCCTCCAGTATAAGGAACCATAAAAATAATCATGGCTAACATTTATAGAGGCCTGACTCTATGACTGGCACTACATTAAGCAGTTTACATAGGTTACCTCATTTAACCTTCACAACAACCCTGGAGAGAGGATATAATTATCACAATTTTAAAGATCAATAAACTCAACTTCAGAGAGGTTAAGAAACTTGCCCAGGCCGGGCGCAGTGGCTCACGCCTGTAATCCTAGCACTCTGGGAGGCCGAGGCGAGAGGATCACTCAAGGTCAGGAGTTCGAAACCAGCCTGAGCAAGAGTGAGACCCCTGTCTCTACTACAAATAGAAAGAAATTAATTGGCCAACTAAAAATATATAGAAAATATTAGCCGAGCCTGGTGGCACATGCCTGTAGTCCCAGCTACTCGGGAGGCTGAGGCAGGAGGATCGCTTGAGCCCAGGAGTTTGAGGTTGCTAGGAGCTAGGCTGATGCCACAGCACTCTAGCCAGGGCAACAGAGTGAGACTCTGTATCAAAAGAAAAAAAAAAAAAAATTTCAAACCTGTTGGTCTGACTCCAGACGGCATTCAACCACCCAAATAGTCTACCTCTGCTGTTTTAGTGATCTCTCTGTGTCCCATGGTGTCTCACACATAATAGATGCTCAGTAAGTATTCGCCAAGTGTCCAGATGTGTCCATTTATTAAGGACTGAGGATAGTGTCTGGCCCAGAAGCCTAAGAGACTTGTCCAAGTCACACAACTATTGAGTTTTAGGACCACTATTTGAACACAAACACTTGGGCTCTAAAAGTCTGTGCTTTTTAATCATGACTCTGGGCTGAATAAGTAATTGCAATCCTTTATCTTCCTCTTCAAATCAAATGATGCTTTGTAGCTAGACACAAACCATGTCACTAAATGCTCAACATTTTGTTTCAATGGTCACCAGGACATTCACATTCTGGTAGAGACATGCTACGGCATGAAGGTGTGATAACAGGAGAGGGGACAAGAGGTCAAGGCTAGGGATTGACATTGAGGCCATACCAATGGGCTGCTGCTGGGATTGTTTATTAGGATTGTGACAAATTTATAGATAAATATAGGGAAAATTAACAATTGTCTCTACTTAGATTTTCTTTTATGTTCCTTAATAGTATTTTATAGTTTTTATCCTATAGATCCTATTAGCAATCTTGTTACATTTTCTCTAGGTATTTTATGGGGGTTTTTTTGGTTGTTATTGCTATTATGAGTGGGTTTTTTCTTCTATCATATTTTCTAACTAAAAATTATATCTAGGGAAGTTAATAATTTTATATATTTATTTTATAATTGAATATTAAATTTTATTTATTATATATTAGTTATATACCTGAATTTAATATACTTATTATTTTATACACATTTTAATTATATAACATTCTAGTCTATGGATATGCCATAATTTATTCAACTATTCTTTTACCAATGAGTCTTCACCTATTCCTAATTTTTTGGTGTTACAAACAATGCTGCAGTGTATATCCTTGTATAAATACAAGGATAAAATTTTGTATAAATTTTTTTCTCACAAAAATGATGCCATATTGATTAAAGCTTAACATTTTGCTAATGATTAAGACATATACACAAAATAAACATAGAATTGCTTGGTATCTGCTAAAGTCTGGGGCATATAGCAGCTCTCAGCAATGCTAAGGTAAATCATCATCTGACTCTTCCTAGTTCTCAATAGCCAGGTCTCAAACAGCAGGAGGTTGAAGGACAACTAGGACTGAGTCATCTCAGAAAACGGCCATCTCTGCTGGAGCCCTCCTAACCTGTAGTCAGTCACTCTAGCAGACTCAGTTTCCACTGGGTTTTTTTGTTGATCTTTGGTGGTATAAAAAGCTCAGCATCAAAAACAGGAACCGAAGTCTTCTGTTGTTGATAAGAGGCCATGATACTATTTGCAGTAGAATTGGGACCTAGAACAGGTGTGGCCGAATTCTGCTGGTCAGTGGGAGTCCAAATTTCCAGAAGTGACCTTTCCATCAACAGCACACTAATGCTTTTATTTCTGTAAGATAGAGCCAAAGTGTATGTGCATTTTAAATATTAATATATAATGAGACTGGGTGCAGTAGCTCATGCCCGTAATCCCAGCTTTTTGGGAAGCTGAAATGGGAGGATTGCTGAAGCCAAGAGTTTGAGACCAGCCTGGGCAACACAGCAAGACTCTGTCTCTACAAAAAAAAAAGAAAAAGAAAAATTACCAGTAGGGTAGCTGAGCATGGTGGCACATGCCTATAGTCCTAGGTACTTAGGAGGCTGAGACAGGAAGATTGCTGGATTCTTGAGAGTTTGAGGCTGCATTAAGCTATGACTGTACCACTGCACTCCAACCTGGGCAAGAGCATGAGGCCCTGTCTCTTAAAAAAATACACACATGTATGTATGTGTGTGTATATATATATGCACACATAAAATGAGTATTTATTTCCTCAAAGCACTATAACGATGTATAATTCTACCTAGAGTGAATGATTGTGCCTATTTCCTCTTACCCTTACCAGAATTGGACTTATCAATCTTTTAAATATTTGTTCATCTAATAGGTAGCAATTCTGAAATTCTGAACTCTGAATTTTTTATTTTAATTTGCACTTCCTTGACTACTTGTTTATTATTATTTAAATTTTCTATACATATTTTTGTCTGCTTGATTTATCAGTTGAGGAAGAGGTGTTGATACAGGTATTATTCCATTTTAGATTTACATGGTCATTAATATATTTGAATTGGAATTATTTTATTTTTTCCTTCTTGGCTTTTTTGGGATTTTTTGAGACAGGATACGGCTCTGTTGCATGGGCTAGAGTGCAGTGGCATCATGATAGCCAACCTCAAATTCCTGGGCTCAAGTGATCCTCCCACCTCAGACTCCCAAGTAGCTGGAACTACAGGAAGGTGCCACTACACCTGGCTAATTTTCCTGTTTTTTGTAGAGAGGAGGTCTCTCTATGTTGCTCATGCCAGTCTCAAACTCCTGGCTTCAAGAGGCCCTCCCACCTCAGCCTACCAAAGTGTTAGGATTAGTGGTCCTCCTTTTTTTGAATGAATGAATGAATACTTCCATTCCACTTCTCACACAGATTAATGTGATATATATTATGATTGAAAGTATTTTTAATATCCCATCATACATTTCTGCAATACAAATATGCAAGTGAATTGAAATTAGAGCTTTTTAAACTTTCTTGACCACAAAGTTGTAAATATTTTTTAAAACTTCCTCATATTAATGTATGATTATCAAACAATAAATTTTGATAAACAATTATTAAACATGATATTTCAACATTTTATATACTCTTAAAGTAATGGATTGGCTTTTTAAAATTTTTAGTTTTATCTGTGAATGAATATTACTTTTTACTGAAATGAGTAAGTGTTCAGCATCAATATTTGTTTTTCCTTTTTTATAAATGTATTGAGAGATAATGTTCATGTAAATAAGTAGATGAGAGTGAAAGGAATTTTAAATTTTTAAATAGCAGTATCATACTATTCTTTGAACTTTTGTGTCATACATACAGCAAAAATTACATGGTGATCTATCATAAATGAGCAACTTGGTCATTTTTTGGCTAATGTATTTGTGAGGTACAGGCTAACTTCCTATAACAAAGAAATGGAATAAAAACATGCAGCGGCCTAAACAAAACAGAATTTTATTTCTCTCTCACATAAGTCCTGGGTGGTTTAGGATAGGTAGGATACTTTGCTCCATGAGGTTTTCTAGGAAAGAAATTCCTTCCTCCTTCTGTTGTTGCTTTCCCATTCCTTAAAATATTGCCTTCAGCTGAATGGCGGAAGCCAGTTGACTTAGCTCTCTAACTACATTTCAACCAGTAGGAACTGGAAAAGAGAAAAAGGATGAATATTGAATCATTTTGCTGTACAAAAAACCACCCAAACCATGGTGGCTAAAAAAAATAATCATTTATTAGCTCACAATTCTGTGTTTCAGCAATGGGGGCTGGACTCAGGTGGGTCCTCTAATGGTCTTACCTGGGGTACTCATTTGTCTGTAGTCAGCTGGAGGTAGGCTGGGTGCTAATTGGTTGCAGATGGCCTCACTCACATGGCTGATGCTTGGCTGATGGGGGAAACTTGTGTCATGTGTCTCTAGCATCTAGAAGGCCAGCCTGATCTTTGTCATGGAGAGGCTGGGCTGTAAATGCAGAAAAGGAGGGCAAAACTCCACGCATTAGCACTTTCAAGACTCTGCTTGTACCATAGTTGCTAATAGCCCATCAGCTAAACCAAGATTTAATAGGCTGAATGGAGTGGCCAAGTCACATTGCCAAGGGGTATGTATACAGAGATAGGAGGAAATTGTGGCTGTTTGTTTTGGCAATCTACTACAAACAACAAGGTCTGAAGTAGCACATACTACTTCCCTTTATCTGCCATTGCCAAAAACTTAGCCACATAGGAAAACCCCATCTACAAACAAGGGCTAGCCAGTACTCTACTAAAACTCAGTGGAGGTGGGCAGGAGGGTCTATTCAAAAGGGAGATGTGGGGGAAAATGGACACTGGAAGAAAACAGCTGTCTATCCCATAGATAATAATTCCATTAGCTATTTCTTCAATTTCTTAGAAGCAAAGAATTAGAAACCACTTGATTTAAGAAAGGCTCTTTTGGCCGGGCGTGGTGGCTCACGCCTATAATCCTAGCACTCTGGGAGGCCAAGGCGGGTGGATCACTCAAGGTCAGGAGTTTGAAACCAGCCTGAGCAAGAGCAAGACCCCGTCTCTACTAAAAAAATATAAAGAAATTAATTGGCCAACTAAAAATTGGCCAATTTTTACTTGGCCAATCAATTTGCCGGGCATGGTGGCACATGCCTGTAGTCCCAGCTACTCGGGAGGCTGAGGCAGGGGATTACCTGAGTCCAGGAGTTTGAGGTTGCTGTAAACTAGGCTGATGCCATGGCATTCTAGCCCAGGCAACAGACTGAGACTCTGTCTCACAAAAAAACAAAACAAAACCCATATATACACAGAGAGGATTTTTAAAAATAATAATGTACTTATATACATAACTCTGCAATTTGCCTTTTTTAACATAATGATATATTATGGACATTCCTTCAGGCCTATATTTATAGAACTATTTCATTCTTTTTAATAATATATAATATTTTATTATATGTATGAATCTAAATTTATTAAACCATTTCCCTATTGATGAAAGTCAGGAGTATTTTTGGTTTTGTGCAGCTTGAGCTTTTGATATGGGGCTAAGTTTTCTTAGGACAAGAAGATATAAATACAAAAGATAAAGCAATAAAAATATTGGAAGAAAATCAGCCTCAGCCCAATGGAAACTTTATTTTTTTTTTTTGAGACAGAGTTTCACTGTGTTGCCTGGGCTAGAGTGCCATGGCATCGACCTAGCTCACAGCAACCTCAAACTCTTGGGCTCAAGTGATCCTTCTCCCTCAGCCTCCTGCGTGGCTGGGACTATAGGCATGTGCCACCATGCCCGGCTATATATTTTTTCTATATATTTTTAGTCAGCCAATTAATTTCTTTCTATTTTTAGTAGAGATGGGGTCTCGCTCTTGCTCAGGCTGGTTTCGAACTCCTGAGCTCGAGCGATCCGCCCACCTCGGCCTCCCAGAGTGCTAGGATTACAGGCGTGAGCCACCGCGCCCAGCCAGGAAACTTTCTTAAACAATACTGAAAACCCAGACAACTTGAAAGAAATGGTAGATATGTTGTTATGTTTCATTATATACAAACATAATTTTTTTTTTTTTTTTTTTGAGACAGAGTCTCACTCTGTCACCCTGGCTAGAGTGCAGTGATGTCATCATAGCTCACAGCAACCTCAAACTCTTGGGCTCAAGCAATTCTCTTGCCTCAGCCTTCTGAGTAGCTGGGACTACAAGGACTATAGGCACACACCACGGCCGGCTAATTTTTCCTATTTTTAGTACAGACGGAGTCTTGTTCTTGCTTAAGCTGGTCTTGAACTCCTGAGCTCAAGCTATCCTCTCACCTTGGCCTCCCAGAGTGCTAGGATTATAGGTATGAGCCACCATGCCTGGCCCAAATTTAAATTTTGCTTGTGGAATAAAGCATCATAAACAAAGTCAAGAGAAAAACAGCAAATTGAGAGCAAGTCTTCAAAAAAATGGCAGATGGGTTAATATATTTAATATAGAGAAAGCTTCTAAAAGTTGATTTTTTTAAGGAAATGTAAACAACACAAACACAAAATTCATAGAAGAGTAAATACTAATCACCAATAAACAGATGAAAAGATCCTCAACCTCACTAGTCATGAAAATGTAAAATAGAACAACAGCAAAATCTAATTTTTCATCTATCAGATTGGCAAAAATATACATTACAGATAATATCCAGTGCCGGCAAGGGCATGAAGAAATGTACACTACCAAGCATTCTTGGTGAACATCGGAATCTCAACAACCTTTTTTGGAGAGTAATCTGATTATAGTAGAAAGAAATTTTAATGTTCATATTCTTTGACCCAGCAATCCATTTAATTTAGGAAAAAAAAATTAAAGGCCATAACATAGAAAATATGGCCTTTAGTGTCTCTCTCCTTCCCCCGTGCTTCTCCCCTGTACGCCTCTCTTGATTTACTCTCTCATTGCTCAGCCAGCTGGACTCCATGGCCAAGCCCTCCTCTATCTCCATCATATTCTTGACAACCAAAGCTACTGCCTGGGACGGGGGATGGGCTTGGAGCCCTGGAAGACTTTGTCTAGTGGATCCCCCTGTGCTTTTAGGAGAGTGAAGCCAAGGACCAGCAGAGTCAACACTTGCTTCAAGTTCCCCGGCCTGCTAACAATGTGCAGGATGCTGATGGCATCTGGCAGAGGCTGCTGTGCCCTGGCCATCCTGCTGGCATTTGTGGACATCCAACCTGGTGGTAAGGACAGACCCCAAAACATAGACAGCCACTGGGGAGAATATTGGGCTCACAGGGAGGGATGGGATCCCATGTTTTTCTCTGGTGGGGAAGAAAAGGACTCACTCTTCTTGACACTAATGAAAGGGTAAAAACTATAGTGTCTTTTTATTTAGTGTTAGAACTGATACTATTGCCTCTCCATCAGACATTCTGCCTCTGCTACATGTTGCAAAGAGCCTAGTAATCAATCTAAAATTCCTTCAGGCTTTTATATTATGAAATCCAGGTTTGAGATCCACATACTACAGTCTTTGTCAACTTTACCAACCAGTTTAACCAGTCTGTGCCTCAGTTTACTTATGAAATGGGAATCATCATACCTGTCTCTATGGCTATGCCAATAATTACATATATAGGAAAACACTTTAATAGAGATCCTATAAAAGTCCCAATGAGAGAGTGGAAATAAAATATAAACCATTGATGAGTTGATGAATGGCTGGGATTGCACCATAAACTACTCTTCCAAGAGGGTGGCATTTAACATCTATGGGGCAGCGGCCATCTCTGCCTCAACATTTTCATATGAGTGAATTTAGTTTACCAGGTATACCAAGGAGAGTCACACAAGGAAAAACAAGTCACAGGGGTTCAACCTGCTGAGGGAGTAGGGAAGGGGAGTGGCAGTCTCTGCATCTGTCTGGTGGGTTTTTAGCAGGGAGCTGAATTTAACCAAGGCTGGAGTTCTGCAAGGAAGCCTTATGGAGGCAATAACTCCCTATAGCCACCTGAGGGTGGCTATAGGGAGTGATTAAAGCAGTGGACTACAAGACATAAACTGCATACGGAAGTGAAGTGGTGAGGAGAGTCAGGGACAGTAAAAAGGTGATAAAGTCAATGGATTGGAAAATTAGGAGGTAAGAGACCCCTCACTGGGCCAAAGCATTATCCTGGGTTAACCTAACTGTTTTCTCCACTTCTGTATCTAGGCTGTAGATTAGTTATGGAGAAAATTATAAGGTCTTCAGATGGGCACCATCAAAGAGTTGTGGTCTTTGTATATCAATAGTCTCTCATTAATTTGTCTGTTTCTCCAGTCAATTCTCACTCCAATTCCAGATGGTGGCTTTCTTTAATGTTTGGTGTTTCCATGACCTCTCTGAACCTCTTCTTTAATAGAAAAACTTTTACTTATCCTTCAATTATCAACTCTAAATTCTCTGTGCTTGGTAGAGTGGATGCCTAAACATATTTGTTAAATGAAAGAATAAACAACTCTATGAATGAATGAAATCTTTGAGCGTATTGGCTTAGTCCCTTAACTCTCATTTTCCAAAAGAATAAAAGCTACTGCCAAAGGAGTTAGGTAACGTGCCTATAGTCACACAGCCAAAGACAGAGTTAGAATTTGTTTCCTGTCCACCAGTGTCGCTGCCTGGTTGTACACTAGTACCTCTAATGGTAAGAGAGCGGTTATGGTAAAATTCAAGGAACTCTACCTGGCCTCCCATGGGTACTTCTTCCCTTCCCATTCCAGGATGCATACACATCACCAGCTCAGCTTCCCAGGAAGGAAAGCGACTAAACTTAACCTGTACTGTGTGGCATGAGAAAGAAGAGGCTGAGGGGTTTATAGTGTTTTTGTGCAAGAACAGGCCTAAGAACTGTTCCCCAGAGACCAGCTTGGAACAGCTGAGACTTAAACGTGATCCTGGTGTCGGTGAAAAATCATCTCAGTTGGTGTTCACCATAAACCAAGCCACACCATCGGACAGTGGGACCTACCAGTGTTGTGCCCAAAGTCAGAAGTCAGATATCCGTCTTCAGGGCCATTTTTTCTCCATTCTTGTCACAGGTGAGTCCCTAATACTACTACTAATGCAACCAGGTGGGACAGTGAGTAGGGGTGACAGCTGGAGATACAAGTAGATGTTTCAGGTCCTGGATTGGTAGTTTCTTTCTTGGGAAGAGTCCTTCCCATTACTCCATACTTTTCCATGACTCCTACTGGCAGATGCTGCCTTTCTTCAAAGCACATGTACAAAGGTAATCTCATTTTGTCTTTAATTTTAAAAATCTTATTGGGGTGGCCATGCCATTTTTAATGACAGGGAGACAGAGTCAAGGGGGGGGGGAGGTAAAGAGACTTGTCTGATGTCCCTCACTGACCACTGCCAGTAAAAGCAGAGAGAGGTCTAAATTTAGGCCCCCTGGCCGGGCAAGGTGGCTCACGCCTGTAATCCTAGCACTCTGGGAGGCCGAGGCAGGTGGATTCCTCGAGGTCAGGAGTTCGAAACCAGCCTGAGCAAAAGCGAGACCCCCGTCTCTACTATAAATAGAAAGAAATTAATTGGCCAATATATATATATATATATATACAAAAAATTAGCTGGGCATGGTGGCGCATGCCTGTAGTCCCAGCTACTCGGGAGGCTGAGGCAGAAGGATTGCTTGAGCTCAGGAGATTGAGGTTGCTGTGAGCTAGACTGATGCCACGGCACTCACTCTAGCCTGGGCAACAAAGTGAGACTCTATCTCAAATAAAATAAAATAAAATAAAAAAATAAATAAAAAATAAAAATAAAATAAATAAATAAATTTAGGCCCCCTGATTCCCAATTCAGGGCTCTCCCAGAGATGTGCCTGTATTTCTAAATACAGGCAGAGAGATCGGTTTGACATCAAATGGATATTTATCTCAAGGAGCATTTAGTTGTAAGAAACAGAAACCCACTCAAGCTACCACAGATTATAGGGGGAAAAAAATAAAGCAACAAGTGCAGAGGGCCTTCTTGAGTTCCAGTTCCTGGAATCAGAAACCAGAAAGCTGACAGGACCCAAACCAGTTACTCTCTGACTCAGACTCTCTGAGGCAGCGAGGCCTCATCTTTGCCTGCCTTTGTCGTGTGCACACTCCCACTTCATTACTCCCTTGGCACAGCCTAAATATGGCCACTCCAGCCCCAGCTTCATGACTTCCTCAAGTCACTTGAAGTGTCCAGTGACCCTCTGTCTATTATTTCCAGACAATACAGGAAGCCTTCAAAATTTTGGGAACAAATTATGTTCTACCTAGAATTTTATATGCTGTCAAACTACAAATCAAATGTGAGGAAAGAATAAGGACAGTCAGGCATGCAATGACTCAAAACAATTTTGCCTTCCATGTAATCTTTATAAAGAAGCCACCAGAGGAAGTGCTTCAGTAAAACAAGAAAGTGAGTCACTAATGTGAATAAAATGAGATCCAGGAAACAAGGAATATAAAAGGGAGAAGGGGCGGAAGAAATTCTAGAATGAAAAAAGGGCAAAAAATTACTTAAGAAGAGAGCAGGAGAAAAAGGGCTTTGAAAAGAAGATCTCTAAAGGATAAAAAATGGAATTGATATTAATTGATCATCTTTTTGAAGAGCCACAACAGATCTGGTAAAAGGAATAAAGATATGGATATGGAAAACTCTTGCCAGTAAAAAAAAATACAATAAAATAAAATCAGGTGATCATTCTCTAGGAAAAAAACCCCAAATTTTATAAAAGAAGCATACAAACATGTCCATGATTCGGTCAAAACCTTGGTTCTTCCTTTTTTATCCCTATCCAATCTGTTACTAAGTACTACTAGCTCTTTCCCACATTTATTCCCTTCCTTACAAAGGTGTTTCCAGGCCTTCATCACCTCACACTTAACATATTCCAATAGTCTCCTAATTAGGGAGCCCTCTGAGATCCCCAACTGTGTCTTACTCATCTTTGTATCTCCCACACTTACCAGAGGGCCTGTGAGCTGTTGCCTAATAAAAATGGTTCATCAACTCCAAATACTGTCTCTGCCTCCAATCCATTCTATACACTGCCACCAGACTTACCTTTCTAAAATGTTAATTTATACATGCCACACCACCATTCAAGGAGTTTTAATGGCTTCTTACTATAAAGTCTAAATTACTTTATCCTGGCACTGAAGGCTCTATAAAATTTCATCCTACTATTTATATGAATACTCTGCTTCAGTTAAATTGCACTAGTGGATATTCTTCTTCCATTCATCTAACAAGTATTTATTGTGCATGCCAGGCACAGTGCCAAGCCTCAGGGAACAGAATGCGGTACAACACAGTCCTTGCTCCTTATAACCTAGTATTTGTGTTCTCTAAATATATCCTAAGTGTTTTTACTTGTGAAGGTTCTCCCTAGGAAAGAATGCCTTTCTCATCTTCTCAGCATCTTTAAGTATTAGAGTCAGGACATATGGATGGTCTCCAAATATGAAAATTAGGTTCCTTTGGAAGGTGAAACTAGTAAGACCAGACAGGTAAGATAATATTAGTAAACAATGTCTACCATTTACTGAGTGCATACTGTGTGCCAGCATTGTGCTAAGTGATATTAAATTGATTGTTCCATTTAATCTCCATGGCCTTTTGAGTTCCTTCAAGGTTTATTTGCATCCCCAGTGTCTTATCACCCAGTAGATTTTATATTTATTTACTGCTGCTTAAGTACATCATCATCACTGGCAAATGTTAAAAATATATGGGCAGGCCGGGCGCGGTGGCTCATGCCTGTAATCCTAGCACTCTGGGAGGCCGAGGCGGGCGGATTGCTCAAGGTCAGGAGTTCAAAACCAGCCTGAGCGAGACCCCGTCTCTATTATAAATACAAAGAAATTAATTGGCCAACTAATATACATAGAAAAAAATTAGCCGGGCATGGTGGCGCATGTCTGTAGTCCCAGCTACTGGGGAGGCTGAGGCAGCAGGATTGCTTGAGCCCAGGAGTTTGAGGTTGCTGTGAGCTAGGCTGATGCCACGGCACTCACTCTAGCCTGGGCAACAAAGTGAGACTCTGTCTCAAAAAAAAAAAAAAATATATATATATATATATATGGGCAATGAATTATGCTGGGGCTGTCCTTTGAGATCATATAACAGATGTTCTGAGACGATGCAAGAGGAGGTATTAATGATTTCTGAAACTCTCCCCTGATCCATGATTATCTTTTGAACCAGAGACGGGGAACTACACAGTGACAGGACTGAAACAAAGACAACACTCCGAGTTCAGCCATAGTGAAGGCACTCTCAGTTCAGGTTTCCGTTTCCTACAAGCAAAAATCTGGGTGATGCTGGTCACCAGCCTGGTGGCCCAAGGTATGTCCGGAAGAGCCTTAAGCACTCCAAACAATGAGGGTGCTATTATATATCTGACGCCTTGGTTATTCTCTAGGACAAAAAGGTTGAAAGGGAATCCCAAAGGGTGAGAAAAATGCTCAAGCCCTGGCTATCCACAGGAAAATTCACACCAATATGAGGGTGAAACAGGTCCTAAAGTGTTAAAGACTTCATATATCTAGAGGAAGACAGATGAATCAGACTTTCCAATGGGTAGGCGGTAAGACCTGTCAGGAAAGAATGCCTGTGGGAGAGGCAAGTTAATAGAGCTGCCTCTACTCGCTGCATGCACAGAGGACTACAAGTTGAGGCAACAGATCTTTGGCTGCTATATGAAGATCAACAAGGCAAAAGACAAATATGATCTAGAGGTGGGTTTTGAACAATGCAGTTTCTCAGCAAAGGCTGATGGCCAGATTGAGTATATTACATACTCATAGCTGAGTTCTCTGAGCACCGTTTATCAATATGGATCATGGTTTTCCCTCTTAGATAACAAAAAGATTGGAACTTTCAATTAATTTGCCACTATGTTTTTGCATAGCAAGTAACTGATTCAGGCTTTTGCCTGTCCTTGGCATTCTTTATTCCATTTTATTTAGGCTTTCCTGAAATCAGTAACTACCACTGTTTGAATGTCACCAAAATGTAGGCTCTATACATGTAGGGGTCTTGTCTTGTTTGTCCCAGCAAAAAGACAGTACCAAACACATAGTAGACTCTTAATAAATTTGTTAAAGAATTTGTATGATGAGTCAGATACAACCCTTCCAAACATCTCGATTATTCATCAGGAAACAGGCATAAAGGAGTTAAATGCTGCCCTTCACAAGAATACAAGTCCTTCTCACTCTAAAACCTTACACTCTCAGTAATGACCTACTATATGCAAAGCACTTCTCTCTTACCTCCTTCACCACCCTTCTCATTCTAAGACTGCTTCTTCCCATTTCCAGAAACAGGATCTCCTAACACTCCCTATTTCCAGCCCCTTAATTGCAAATTATCAGGGGAAAACATACACCTCATCTGTGATCCTTGGCAAGGAACTGCCAAATGTTAGCCTGTGCCAGTTTTCAGGAAGAACTATGAGTATCAAGCAGTCTGACCTTTTAGACATAATTTTTTATGAATCTCAATTCCCTTGGTTAGGCTACAGTTATCAGTAATATAAATTTTATTTCTTCATGCAGAATAAAAATTTTAAAGAGAAAATGAAATTGAGTCTAGCCATATAACCTACTACCACTTACTCCCTTTGACTCCCAAGTCATCCTACAGCAAAAAATCTGAGCTCTTTTTCCCTTTTCTAGTCAGCTGAAAAGAATGAACTTTTGAATCCAATTATTTCTTTTCTCCTATGTTCAAGTAGCTTTAAAGGTTAACAAAAGAAAAAGCAAAGCTAGATATTCAATTAAATAAGAAAAAATACACTACTTCAGAGCTTTCTTTTTTTTTTTTTTTTTTTTTTGAGACAGAGTCTCACTCTGTTGCCCTGAGTAGAGTGCCGTGGCATTAGCCTAGCTCACATAACAACCTCAAACTCCTGGTTAAGAGCTTTCTTTTCTTTATCCTCCCCCACCCAAGGATTAGCAGAATTATGAAAGAGGTAGCGTTCAGTAGAATAAAAAGTATACATATTTTCTCAGGTCCAGAAAGACTCACATAAACCAAGTTATCATGCTCACACCTGGGGAAAATGATGAGGGAGTTTCTGGGATCTCTGTGCCTCCCTCAGCTCATGAAGCTAATTTCAATGAATATCCTTGTCCTATCACCATGCCGACAGTTCAGAGCTATATGTGGAAAACCTGCCTTAAACTTTTTAAAAAGCATCTATTTCTTCTTTGATTGTCCCACCTCTCAGCAAGGAGAAATCAAAGGTTGGCTCCCTCCCCACTTCCACCAGGATCAGTTAGATTTGCTCCAGATCACAACCCTCACTTTAGCAATAAGATACAACACATACACATTCCCACTTCGCTTTTCCATTCCCTTTATAATCATGAGGTCCTATCAAACACACATCCCAGAACAGGTCAGACTTTATTATACCAAGCATTTTGTTGCCATTCTAAGTTGTGAAGCAGTAATACAAACTTTTCTTTTTCTTTCCACAGCTTTGTAAGCCTTGTGCCAAAAGAAACTTTTTTAAAAAAGCAACAGGAAGATACATCTGACACTAGCTTGGTATGTTTCTTGTTACAATATGCATAGAGACAAAAGAAACAAGACACAGAGGAAGAAATGCTAAATATGCCAAGAATCTGGGGAAATAAAAGCTGGGGCAAATCAGTGTACTCCTTGACCTTTCCTCCTCATTGCCAGAGCACACCTGCCTTCTTCCCTCCTCAGGAAATAAAATGAGCAAATAAAGTAAATAAAATGAGCAGCTTTCACAAAAGTGGCTGGTACATAGTTTTCAAATATTGGATATGTATGTGCATTTTGTACCCCAGAACAACTTTTCCTCCCACCCCCTCAACACAGTAAAATTAGCAAGTCAAACAGAATAAGAACACCAATTTTTCTGGAAGAAATTTTTATTTAACACTGTAAAGGAAAGAGAAGAAACAAGCAAAGATATGCAGGAGAAGAAAAGAGCCAAACCCAGTGACTGACTTGGCATGAAAATGAGAAAGCAAAGACAGACCATGGTGTTCAACAATATCCACGCACTATTGCTGGAGGAGGAAAAAGATTTGTGCTGTCCAAGTGTATCACAGAGTAAAACTGTCCAGCTTCAACTAAGTATTTGTCAGCCTCTTTGGTCATTTCTTTTTACATAATGCCCACAGCAGTTTTTGCAGCCTTTTCTTTTCTCCTAAATTCACAAACCCTCTTATCTTTGTCTTTGAAGAGATGACCTCTTGTCATAGTTAAGCAGAAAGGAGGAGGAAGGATATTCCTGATGGGAGGAACTACATGAATAAAAAGGTAGGAACACAATTTAGAGGGAGCTACATGGTAAGCCATCAAAAGGAAATAGACACCTTACCTGAGATTCTTGGCAAGAACCTGCCAAATGTGGGAGCTAAGGTTTATGGGAACAGAGACAGATAAGGCTGAAATAGATGAATAAGACCCTTATTAGAGATGGTCTTGAACCTTAAACTAAGGATTTTAGATTTTGTGTCTTATGGAGGTAAACACACTAGGTATGGAGTCAAGACCTATTCTAGCTCTGGACTCAAATTATAGCTCTGCAACATACCAGCTATGTATCCTTGGGCAAATGAAGTTTTGAGATACTATTTCTGTTTACATAATTGCAAAAAAAGGATATTGCCTACTGTATCTTCTGTTCCCACAGGACTGCTCTGAGGATCAAATGAGAGTCTGGATTTGGAACCCAGAGCTATTTGAATTCTGACTCCAAAATCACCAAAGGTTTCTCCCTTATATCACATCTACTCTAATCTTTCTCTACCTGTTTTGTGTATATTTGTTTTGTGTTTCTAACTAAACACTAAACTTGGCTGGGCGTGGTGGCTCACGCCTGTAATCCCAGCACTCTGGGAGGCCAAGGCAGGAGGATGGCTCAAGGTCAGGAGTTCGAAACCAGCCTGAGCAAGAGCAAGACCCCGTCTCTACTATAAATAGAAAGAAATTAGCTAGACAACTAAAAATATATAGAAAAAATTAGCCGGGCATGGTGGTGCATGCCTGTAGTCCCAGCTACTCGGGAGGCTGAGGCAGCAGGATTGCTTGAGCCCAGGAGTTTGAGGTTGCTGTGAGCTAGGCTGACACCATGGCACTTTAGCCCGGGCAACAGAGTGAGATTGTGTCTCAAAAAACAAACAAACAAAAAACCAAATAAATACTAAGTTCATATGGGCAGAGATTTCTTTTGCTTTTTACTATTCAAAGAATTTTCTGAAACTACTCAGCATTATACAATCACTGGAAGTCTCACAAGGAAGATACGCCTAACTATAGGAAAGGTTTCATCCACTGTGCTATACTTAGTCCACATATAAAAGGACACATGATCACTGCCCAAGTTTGTCAAGACATTCAAGTTCATTAGACTCTGACTTGAACTAAGCAGAATAAACAAAGCAACCATAAGTCAAAGGTCTTGCTTATAAAGAATTTATTTATTCTGCTTATCTCAAGACTCAAACAGAAATTTGAAATATTTGTATCTTCGCTTTCAAAATGTGTTGATACAATTGATTTCAAATAAGTCTATAAATTTACATGCATAAATAAGTAATTTTCAGGACACACATCTTAACCCCAAGCTATATGAGTGATTCACAACCATGGGTTTTGAACCTCTGTGAGGCCATGAGGTTATTACAAGGAATCTGTCCATAATTTTCAGTCTCAATAAATAATATATATTACAAATATGTATATATTTCAATTAGATGTAGATTCTGGTGTGACTAATAAAAACAAACTGACTTAAAAGCATTACTGAAATCATAGCAGCTTTTTAAATGTATTTTTTCATCAAAAATACTAAAAATAGAGCTATCATCTGTTGGAAGGGAATCTATTAATTTTTGGACCTTAAAAACAGTATTTATTAGAAAAGGTAAAGAATCACAAGCCTACGTGTCATGACTCACAGATCTACGTGTCCTAGTTGAAAAAGGAAAGGTAACATATAGGTTCCACTTCTGTGGAATATGGCAGCAAAACAAAGTGTGTATGTCTAAAATCTTAGAGATGAATGCCTATAATTCTACTTGTCTGTGGCAGGTATGAGAGATCAAAACCTCATAATGTCCTTTAGATCTGACAAAGGCTCTATTTTGATTTTGGAAAGTATCTCCAGTTGTATACATTATATTCTATGTACTCTACTTTAAACCACTGTAACAGCCCAGTGGCTCCCAGTCTGAGTGTTGAGATACTGACATTAATCCAAGCTAGGATTTCCCCCTACAGGGTAGCCACTTGATATGTTTGCCCCATCAAATCTTTCCTTCAACTTCCTGCATCAGAACTTATACGAGACTCACTTTGGAAACTCTCAATAAGTACTCTCTCTTACTAGTCATGCCCAATTCCCAAATCTTCATTGGATTTATACTTGCAAACAGCACTTTTATCTTCCCATCTCTTTACCACAGAGGCCAAAGGGGGTTTTTCCCCTAACACCCAAATATCTGTTTGAATACCAGCCCTACTCCTTCTCCTAAAGTCTGTCTTCCTTCACAGATGTCAGTGGCCTCCCTAGATCATCAGCTCTAGCAACCAACTCTGAAGCGCCCCTCACTTCTAAAGTCTCAAAGGCTGTTTTGTTGTGTTACTTAGGAAAGTCACAGACTATTAATTAATCTCCTGATTGATTTTGTTAAAATTTATATATTTAATTTGTATTACTTGAAGGAAAAGCACCTGGAAACCAGGGAGAAAGAAACTGAGGCATGCAGAAGGACATAAGAGATTCAATATGGTATCAAAAATTTACCAAGAAATTTTTTTTTAAATCAATAGATAACTGTATTGGAGTACAACTGATTATAACACAGAAGCAATGGATGATAAGTACCCTTTCCTCAAAGTCATATTCTCAACCCTCAGAACTGACTAGGTTTTTAACTTCAGTGAACCCTTGCACCACAGATCATGTAACAAGGTACTTACCTGTGTAAGCCAATAGTGCCCCATAACAGAGAACTCATGGAAACACAGGGTCTAAAGGTATGTACAACGAGAGAATCAGACAATGGGGCTCCAGCCCTTTTCTATACCCTTGCTTACTGCACCTCAGTACCCACCATATCCCTTCTTCCTCCAGTATGAAATGTGCATATGTGCCTATTAATATATAAATATCTATATATACACATATATACATATATAAATGTGTAATACAAAAACATAAAGAATTTTTTTTCCTAACTATTTAATCAAAGTGAGACTAGCTACTGAAAAAAAACAAGTTCTTCCCCCAAAATCTTCCTTTCAACTTGAGAACCAATTATTGGACCAGAGTAATGCTCAAAGAAAACCATCTAAGAAGCACCTGCCCAAATGTTATGCAACAAATGCTGACAAAATTTATAATGAACTACAGAAGCTATTTACTTAGTCGCCATTTCTACATCTTCTGCCCAGAGTAATTATTTTTTTTTTTTTAGAAATTAAATCATTATTGTAAGGAAAAGTCAAGGAGCTACAGCAACATGGACAAAATGTTACTCTGGATTCTCCAGGTTTCTCAGCTCTTCTCAGAGAACTGGCAATAGGCACTCTGAAGGAAAATTAATTTTTAATGCCAGGATTATTTCTTCTCCCTGTTCCTAACTCATTAACTCTGAAACTTTAAAGATGTTGCAGATAAATGTCCACGTCTCTGCCCTTCCCACCCAACTCTCCAGTTCTGTCCAGCCAGAACTAACCCATATGAAGATGGATTCGACTAACCTATCTAGAAACTACCCAAGAAGCAATAAGCCAAGGCACTGACCTATATAATCTCTCAACTTCCAAGTCTACCAATCTTTTAAAAAAATCTTTCCCAATTATTATATGTGCTAACCAAGTAATTTTCTTCCCTCTTATTTGAAAGTATAACAGATAAGAGGCAAAAATTTTTATGTATTTATGTAGTCTCTATGTATGTATATATAGGACAATTATAATGGACAAGATAAAGAAGGAAAGATATTCAGAATAAGAAAATAATCTGTTCAGCTCTTCATGGAATTCAAAGAGCAAGCCATTTAATACAAATGTAAAGACCAAGTTCACACTAATGGCTCAAGATCTAAAAATCACAAGTTTTATCTTCTCTTTGACAATCAGGGAAAGCTGAATCATCTCTCTCTTGACTCCTTTAAAGGCTCCAGATTCCTGAGTATGTAAGCCTTCCAGCTATAAAGGAATGAACACCTGAAAAGTCCAGGTTACCTAGCCTTCTCCCTTGGGCACTATGTCTAAACTGTTTGAAACATTTAAGGGCAAGGTATTCCCAGAAATAGACTGCTTAACTCCAGCCATGTTCTGGTGTTAGATCAATGACTCTAAAATGTTTCTTCGTAGAATGGGAGTCTTTCAAATTTCCAGGTTAATTTAGGTTAAGGAGGAAAAAAACAGAAATTACAAACACAGCAAATTGGTTGGCATCCACATATTTCTTCTACTGTTTAACCATAGTACTGAGGTCTCTAAGCCAAGGCATACATTTCTCATAAAGACACACTATTCACTTGGTAAAATTTAAATGGGATGAGGAACACTCTGTGTATATTATTTCTACTTTTCCTCTTTGTGATGGTTAATTTTATATGTCAACTTGACTAGGCATAGGATGTCCAGATATTTGGTCAAACATTATTTTGGGTGTATCTATAAGGGTGTTTTTGGATGAGATTAACATTTGAATCAGTAGACTAAATAAAGCAGATGGCCTTCCCTAATGTGGGTGGCCCTCATTCAATCAGTTGAAGCCCTGAATAGAACAAAAAGGCTGACTCTCTCTCAAGTAAGAGGTAACTCCTCCCATCTGACTTCTTGAGCTGGGACATCAGTCTTTTCCTGTCTTCGAACTAGAACTGAAACATAAGCTTTTTCTGGGTCTCAAGCCTGCTGGCTTTCAGACTGGAGCTTACACCACTGGCTCTCGTGGTGCTCAGGCCTTCAGACTCAGACTGGAACTACACCATTGGCTTTTCTGGATCTCTAACTGGCCCACTGCAGAGCTTGGAACTTCTTAGCATCTATAATTGTGTGAGCCAGTTCCTTATAATAAATGTCTGAAGAACCCTAACTCCTTAACATAAATTAATCTAGAAGTCTGAGGTTATCTCCCATTATAGCAAGAAACACTACAGATTCATTAAGTAGGACAGTAAAATGAATCTCATGTCCTCTATCAGAGTAAAAAAGTGAAGAAAATTTTAGATAACTTAGCCCGATGCTGTTTGCTATACTTTGTCACAACTTTTAGAGGCAGTCTATTAGTTCAGCAGGTCACTCTCTTTATTTCTTCCCTCTTCAACTCCTTCATTCTCTACCAAAGTACAAAGACAACTCTAACCCCTTTCCCTCAGTCCCAAATCACTGTATGGTAGTCCACAAAAACTGAGGAAAGACTCCTAAACAAGAAAGAGACTCACCAAAGAGTGGTGGTATTCTTGTTCTGATCATTCCAAACTAACAAGGGTTGATATGACCATACAAACAGTGCCCCTCTGTGCACCATTAATATCTTTTTTTTGGTATACCAATGGCTGTTATATGTCCAAATCATTTCCTTTTGAGACTCTGAAGTTCCAACAACATTCTTGACCTTCATTTATTCAACTTTAAACACTTAAATGCTCCAAAGAGCAGGTACATGGGATACTGTTAGGTTGAAAAAAATAAGGTGTACCTCTCCCAGGCCAAGTTGTTTTGGGCATGATCACATTAATCAGTCTGACTCTAAGTATAGCCAGAACCAAGTAGAACACAAAAGTTTCAGAGATGAAAAATAGGCTTAAAAAATTAAAATGAGACAACATAAAATCTTAATTCCTAGAGATCAATGAATTACCAAAAACTGTGAATTGGCTATAGAAGCAGTAATGAAGTAATCTTATTTCTGTGCAGAAAATTATTTTAAGATTCTTAGGACAAGACGGTAAACAATGAATTGGAGATCATTAAAAAAAAATCTCAAAAGCAAAGATTTCAAACATCTTTCTTTCTGTGCCTGTATGCTGCCCAACTCATTCCCAAAAAGGAACCAGAATCAGACTCCTATCAATCCAAGACTCCTAAGACATGTTACACTGGTTTCTTCCTGAAGTTGTGTTTAAAAATTAAAACAAGAAAACAAAAGCATGTGATGATAAGCCACTTTTTCCTTCCCACTGTAATTTTTCTTTAATTTGCTCTTTGGGGAGCAAAACAAAACAAAATCAAACAAAAATCATTAGTCTCAGATTCCTGAATTAATCTGACCTCACCTCATGGCTAATGTGGTCAAGAGTAGATGTTTTTGAACAATTAAGACAAAAGGACTTTATATTAGCAGGACTTTAGGGCTCTGGTTCCACTATATTTACTGTAAAATACACTAATGGTGGGGTAGAGGCTGGAGAAGGAGGTGGAAACACCCATTACGGTAATATGACAGATAGCAGGCCCCTAGCTAGACTTTAAAGAACTGATTCTATTCTGGTGATGGGAAGCCCACATAATTAAGTTTCACACTTACAAAATTATCACTCTGAATTCAGGAATAAGAGGCATTTGGTGGCAGATACAATTCCATCTGTAAATATTAACTTTAAATTTAGAGAAGAAAAACACTCATTGCATTAATATCATGGGTTGGGGTTTCTTATGAGATTCCTAAATCCATCTACTGTATTTTTGTTTTGATGCAATTTACAGCTATGGCAAGAAGACTACCATAGCCCTGGTTCAGGCGTGGTCTTTAGCTTCAGAAAGTCCATCGGTCATGTAGCTGGCTATCATTGCTAAATCTGTTGCTTGCAGAGGCCTCAGAGCTCTGGGTTTGCCGAGTAGAGTCCTCACCATTTAAGCTCTTCCTACATACAGGACATGTGTCATGCTGAAACAGAAAAATATCAGTCCATGTAAACAGCCTGACCTGAGAAGCTGAGAGTACTGAAGACTTAAAGAACCCTGAGAGTTGGCATATTGAAAATTATGACTTGGCAACTAGAAAAACAAAAAGGACTCCAAGGTGTGATTCCAGGATATCTCCCAAATAGAACTTTAAATAAATCTGACAGAATTCTAGGCAAGCAACTTAACAATACCTAACACATACTATCAAACAGAACTAAACAGAAACAGTGACCTGAGATATGACAGGAGGGTAAGTGCCCACCACTTTCCATATGGTCTAGAGCAGGGGTCAGCAAACTTTTTGTTTAACGGGACAGAGAGTAATATTTTAGGCATCATGGGCCACACCATCTCTGTTGCAACTACTCCACTAGCTGATGTAGCACAAAAGTATCCCAAGACAATGTGTAAACAAATGAACATAGCTGTGTTCCAATAAAACTTTATTTACAAAAACAGGTGGCAGGCCACAGTGGCCTGTGAGCTGTAGTTTGCCAACCTATGGTCAGAAAAGTTCCAAACAGACAGTAATTCAACAAAATAATGGTGGTACTAAGAGTTAGCCAGGGATTTATGAGATTAAAATATGATCTACTTGACTCTCCATGAACTGTTAACTATACCTTTACTCTGAACCATGCCCCCAAGAAGAAGTGACTTACGGTACTCACCAGTTCCAACCATGGTACAATACAACTGCTATGAAAGTAGTGATTGCAGGGTAACTGCCGGACTTCTTCCTCAACTGTGTAATCTTCTTTGCATACTGGACACTCTAAACCCATATCTGTTGGAGAAGTAAATGCCTTTTAAAGTAAATAAGCAAAAAGAAGGAAGCAAAAGACTAATCCAATGTCTTTAAGAACCCTAGGAATGCATAACAGACACAGAGACAAAAGAAAAGGTATATTCAAGTGGGAAATAGGTAAGAGACATGAGTTATATTTCAAAATGGGTGTAAAGGTAGTAGCAGACAGGGACATGAAATGGAGGAATGATGAATAAGGCCTATTCCAATAAGGCCTAGATAGGAATTACAGAAGGTCTACTTTCCAATGTAAAGAGTTGGAAGAAATAAACTAGGGCTTAGATCATTTAATATGATAAGTAAAACAAGAAAAACAACTTCCCAAACCTGTGACAGCCTTCTGGCAGTCAATTTTCACTTAGGAAACACAAGAATCCTGTCTACCACAACCAAGAGACTCATCTTAGCAATCTCAACAGTTCCTATTCAGTGTCTCAAGCCACTTTTACCCTGCTCTTTTCCACATTATGTATCCTCTTTCAACATGGCTGCCCTAAAGTCCTCTGTACAAATTGTTAAATAAAAGCTGTACCAGGAAGTTGTGCTGCAGAATTCCAACGCCCAAGCATAGCTAAGACCTCCAACTCAAGAGACAGGAAGCCCTCTTCTCTGAGAGAAACCAATCACAAACCACATTGGGAATTCCAAGCAGCAAGTTCTGACTTTCCCAAGTTTGACTGATAATACCAGCTAGTCTATATCCCCAGTGGCTGGCATATGCTCCACGCCCCAACAGCAGTCAAGACATTTGGGGCAAAACTACCGCTTAATAGATTCACTCCTTCCTCTCCATTCCTACCACCTTTGCCCTAATTCTAACTTTTACTTCTCATTCCTACTCTAATGCAACAGCTTCCCAGGTAGTATCCCTAATTCCAGGTCTTTAACTCTCTTAAATACATCCTACACTTTGCTATCAGCTCATTTTCCCTAATACCAGTTTCATAGCAATCTCCAGCTCCTCTTCACTTGGATTGTCAGCTGGTGCCCTCAAAATCAACAAATTAAAAATTAAAAATATCATATCTCTCTTTACTCAAACCAGGGCCCATTCACTATTCCCCCACCCCTGAAGATAGCAGCATCACCTGTATCATTACAAAGCTGAAAAATCTTAGAATCATTTTTGAACCTTTCCCCTCCTTCATCTCATTACAGAATCAGTGATGAAAGGCTTTCTTCAAAATGAACTTCTGAATCTACCTTTTTCTTTCTGTTAGCATTGTTACCATCACCTGAACCCCACCTGGACTGCTGTAACAGCCTCTTAAATCCGTTTCTGCTCTTTCCCCCTTCCAATCTATTTTACACGCTACCTCCAGACTGATCTTCTAAAGACCACTTAAATTCCCTCATTCCTCCATTTGGGGACCTACAAAACTTCCCTACTACCTAAAATACCCAGGCCTAACTTCTCTTGCAGTTTCAAGGTCCTCTGTAATAAGGCCTTACCCTTCCTATCCAGTCATACCTCCCACCACTCTCCAAACTGCATTCTATTTCAGGTCTGGTAAGGTCACTGTCCTTATACCTGACTCAGATACCAGATCCATGCTGATATTCTTATATTGGTTCATACTTTTCCTTAAATAGAATGTACCTAAGATGGCCCATCTTGTCTTTAAAATCATCTCTGACTCTAAATCTAAATTTATGGAGAAAGAAAACTTCCAGTCCAAAATTTTGTCTCTTATCACCAAATTCCTTCAGTGCCTATAAATAAAGTAATATCCATGGCTAATGTACCTAACTATAGTTGACACAAAGTAGATATGAAACAAATTCCCAACCCCTCATTTTTTCTCTTCCCCTTTCCCCAAAGTCATTACCATCTGTCCAAAACTATTTTTAACACTGTTTTTTAATCATTTGGTGAGTTTTGCTTCCACTAATAAGTTCTTGAACTTACTAGAATCAAGTCATATATCCATGTACTCCTTTATTTCCAATGGCACCTAGAAAAGGAACATGGCAATTGCTCAGGAAATACCTGTTGGCTAACCTAATGAAAGAGTAACCTAATGAATGGCACCTTCCATGTCTGGCCCCAGGTAGGAATTTTAGGGGGCTATGGCCTCACCTCAAGATCCTTTGTATAGGAAGATACTGAGATTTTGAACATAGATCAGAAAATGACAGAATAAGCATAAAAATGAACCTACCAACTTGTTCCTGAGTTACTGTCACTGTGGGAAGTGATGTGATCTTTTCCTTGTCAGCTGGAGGAGGCCCTGTGTTTTCCAGTTGTCCTAAAAGCTATTAAAAAAAAAAAAAAAAACAGAAAGAAAAAACGAAAAGAAAAAGGAAAAGAAGTGGCAGACATCTCAATCTCCCTGGAGAGGGAGCTGTTCCAGCTGAGAACAAACAGAGCAGATATTAGAAATGTTAGTTACTCTTACTCCTGCAAGGCTCTGAGAGGCTTGGGTTTTCCCTTCCCTGCTGCCAGAACATTCATAATTGCCATACAATTTCAGAGTAACAGAAGTATAATCCTGCAGGAAGACCCATGATGGCAAAGCATACCTTTGGGCATAAAGCAACTTCAGGGGCAGCCATAGCGTAGTGATATCGTGAATAAAACTACATCTTAATAAAAAGTAATACTTAGCCAAAAGTCCAAAAACTTTATTTTGCTAGAAGGAAGAAAAGGGTAGGAATATGAAAAGTAACATAAAGTAAGCCAAGAAATAGATAAACTACTGCCTACACAAAGACTTGGATATAAATGACATGCTTTCTATTCTCAGTAATCCACAAAGGGAAATGAAAAGCCAATCAAATTAAAATGAACATAAACAAGTAGAAGCAATTAAACATGGCATGGGAATACCTTTTTCTCTGCTTCCTTCCCCTACTTTGCGCCATCTAGCAGAAATCCCTGCTTCAACATATGAGAAGACCCTCCTTTTTTTGTGAAGTAATTGTTAACAGGATCCTCACACGACTGAACAAGAGAGGCCAAAAATACAATATACTGTTTGTTATAGGAGAAGCCTTTTCTTCCTACGGAGGTGAAACTATCTTCTAGAAATCCCCTTGAACCTAGAAGATACATGAATGCTAAGCTAAACCCATAAACCATTTATCCCCTTTGTAAAACAGAAACCCAAAGCTCAAAATATTAGA
This sequence comes from Mirza zaza, assembly GCA_008750895.1. Classification (NCBI taxonomy): domain Eukaryota; kingdom Metazoa; phylum Chordata; class Mammalia; order Primates; family Cheirogaleidae; genus Mirza; species Mirza zaza. The sequence goes on from VSMD01029487.1 coordinate 65,868, forward strand.
GAAAGCAGAGTGACCGCCATTTCAGAAAGTAGCAGAAGGAAAGCAGGAAGCCTGTGTGGAACCATGAGACATACTGAACAGACACCCTCAAAAGGCAGCTCCTCACCTGGGTTACAATGGCATCAAGCCCTGTTTGACCCCAGGCATAGTCCCCAGGGTTGGAGTGCAGCATCCCGCTCCTATACGTGAGATGAGACAGACAGCATTAGATGGAGTGACCAGGCTCCTCCTCCCTACACCACAGAAAAAAACTGGCAGAGGGATCCTGTTCTGTCTCAGAGCTGGAAAATCACTAGTCCTCTACAATCAAGAGGCAAAAAATTTCTCTATATTTTTAAGATCAAACAGATTATCCAGAGATAATCTTTCATTCTCTAGGAATTTTACTTAACTGGAACATAAAATGTGAAGCTACCTAAAGTACCACATAACACACCAGAGCAAAAAGAGTGATTCATTGCCTGCTAGTTAAAAAGTTTGTCTTTTCTATACCCACTTACATTAAACATAGATGGAGTTGCTTTTCAAGGAGAGTTTTCCCTTCATGACTAGTCAAAATCTACAGCAGACTTCCTCCATTCTAAGAAGCCACCCACGGTCCTAGACAATGAGGAGCTTTCACATAGAGAAGCAGCCATAGCAGTCTCTCTGCATCACAACTTAGAGCAATCACAAAAGGGACTTGGCAACACCTCTTTTTTTGGGAGCTGCTGGTGCACTACCCTGGATGACAGAGGTCCAGACTCTTCGGCTGATACATGTTTAAAGGAACCAAAGGCTAGAAAATAGGGTTATTGTATGGAAGGACTGAGGTCTCTCTGAGCAAAGAAGCCTTCTGGGGCAGAGTTAGAAGTGGCAAATAATTATCCAGACAAGAAGAAATTCTATCTTCAACCCCTACTATAGGTAAGTGTCCTTCTGATACTGAATTATAGCCCTTTGTTTCTTCTGACAAACCTTCTTACTTTGGAAAAAGATAATTAACCATTATGTTTTCAATTTCAGAAATTCTTAAGGAATAAAATCTTCTAGTACAGTCTAGAGGGGAAACCCACAAATCAGATACCAATCCTGCACCTCAACACAACTCTCAGATCTGAATATAAACGGAATCAGACATTTCCAGCACCTAAACATCCTGGGGGACCAGGATGGCTCTCCTGAGCCTGAACAATAAAAAAATAAGTTCTGATTAAGTTTGGGCTCAGTAGAAAAAGGCAATCTAATTGTCTTCCAGTCACATCTACATACTCACCTATGCAGCTCTCTTTCTTTCTCTCTATGGCACAGAAACTATAGCACTTAAAATGATGCTATTCCAACAAAGTAAGCTAGAAAGCAATTGTTACTTACCAGGAAAAAGGGTGTGGGGATCCAGGAATTGCAGAATTTGCAAAGAATCCTGCAAAGATCTGTTGTATTATGCTGTCAGAGGAGAAAAAAATTATATAAGATAGCAGACTAATGAAAGTACTCTACAGATATTCATGGCTGACTCATCACCAACTACCTCCCCAAACCAAAATGGCTTTTCACAAAAGCCATCTCTATTACACAAGAGATAGCACCAGAAATCAGCCTGCCACCCAGTGGTATGTTATCTTGCTATTAGGGCTATCTTCCTGAGCTCTGCTATCATATGGATTAATAGATTTTTTATAAATTAGGCTGGGAAGAAATATGATGGTATGGTATAGTTTTCAAACTATATGACTTGGATATCTGGCACCAATATGAGGAAGGGTTGAAAGAGATGCCAAGCCAGTGGGATTTGAGGCCCTCCTCTCTTTAACAAGGGTAGTTTCATTTTAACGTGTTTTATACATTGGGTTTCTGTAAAGGGTATTATTTAAAGGGTCTTTTTTTTTTTTTTTTAGTTTGAGAATAATTCTAATTTAAGAGTATTTCAGATGATTATAAAACAATTATATCTAAATGCACACATGCTTGGCACTTGTCATTCTGAATACTTAAGATGACACACGTACCCAGTTCTTTATTCTCATGAGTTGGTCTTTGTTAACCAAAGAGATATTGGGGTGATGTCTCAGCAAAAGAAAAAAACTGAAGAAATCATTCCCTTAGATCTCCTGTGTTATGAATGATATGTACTTTAACCCCCTGGGTTCCATTTTACTTATTAGGCCAATCAATATAACAATGGTAGTAGCCAATATTAGACTTTTCCTGCTATTGAAGTTCAACAATAGCTAACTATTACCCATTTTTTGCCTGCTTTTGTTGTGTTTTACTGTTTATTTTTTAATTGGAAAAATTGCATGCATTTATGGTATACAACATGATGCTTTAAAATATGTATACACTGTGAAAGGACTATATCAAGCTAATCAACATATGCATTACCTCACATATTCATTTGTAATGAAAACACTTAAAAATCTACTCTTTCAGCAATTTTCAAGTATACAATACATTGTTATTAACTATAGTCACCATGTTGTTGTCAACAGATATCTTGAATTTATTCCTCCTGTCTAACTGAAATTTTCTATCCTTTGACCTGCCATCTCCCCAACCCCCAATCCACCCCCAACCTTTGGTAACCACCATTCTACTCTCTGTTCTGCTTCTATGAGTTCATCTTTTCAGAATCCCTCATATTTGTTTGAAAACATCCACAACCAGTGTGGCCTTGACTCAGTGACTCACTTCTTAGCAATAGAATATGGCAGAAGATAATCTGTGTCATCTGAGATAAGGTAAAAAAAAAAAAGGCAAAAAATAAATAAATATGAGGCAATGCATACATTTATTAGCTTGATGTAGTCCTTTCATGGTATATACATATTTGAAAACATCATGTTATATACCATAAATATACATAATTTTCGTCAATTAAAAAAATAAATAATTAGGCCGGGTGCGGTGGCTCACGCCTGTAATCCTAGCATTCTGGGAGGCCGAGGGGGGCGGATTGTTTGAGGTCAGGAGTTCAAAACCAGCCTGAGCAAGAGCAAGACCCCATCTCTACTATAAACAGAAAGAAATTAATTGGCCAACTAATATATATAGAAAAAAATTAGCTGGGCATGGGGGCGCATGCCTGTAGTCCCAGCTACTCGGGAGGCTGAGGCCACGGCACTCACTCTAGCCTGGGCAACAAAGTGAGACTTTGTCTCAAAAATAAATAAAATAAAATAAATAAACAAACACAAAAAAGCAAGCAAAAAAACAGGTTTTAATAGTGCAATTAACTATCATTGAACTTTATTTTTTTTTGTAGACAGATTCTCACTCTGTTGCCCGAGCTAGAGTGTCACAGCATCAGCTTAGCTCACAGCAACCTTACACTCCTGGGCTCAAGCAATCCTTCTGCCTCAGCCTCCCGAGTAGCTGGGACTACAGGCACGCGCCATCATGCCCGGCTAATTTTTTTCTATATATTTTTATTTGGCCAATTAATTTGTTTTCATTTTTAGTAGAGACGGGTTCTCTCTCCTGCTCAGGCTGGTTTCGAACTCCTGATCTTGAGTGATCCACTCGCCTCGGCCTCCAATTACAGGTGAGCCACCACGCCCTGCCCCTATTGTTGAACTTTAGTAGCAGGGAAAGTCTAGTATTGCCTCCCTCTTTGTACGTCTCTTGGCTCACTTGTTCTGGAGAGTGCTGTATCAGTCCTGTGGAAAAGTCCATGTGATGAGGAATTGAGTCCTCCCACCAACAGCCAGAACAAACTTGCCAGAATATGCACAAGCCCTAAGCAATCCTGGAAATGACTGCAGCAGTGGCTAACATCTATCTCATGACTGTAAGCTCATGAGACCCTGGGCCAGAGCCACTCAGCTAAACTACTCCCAAATGAACCTGTTCCTGACCCACTGAACCTATGCAATAATAAATACTTGTTATTTTAAGCCACTAAACTCTGGGATTATTTGTTATATGGCAATAGGTAACTAATACAGATTTTGATATCTAGAAGTGGGTGCTGCCATAACAAAAACCTAAAATGTGGGAATATCTTTGGAACCTAGCAGTGGACAGAAACTAGAAGGACTCTGAGGAGAGCATCCGTGAAAATTTGAAGGGTCTTAAAGAAACAGCAGAAGCACTATGGCCTTTGAGGAAGTTCAGGGTGAAAGATTAAGGAAATGTGGAAAAAATCTTATTGGAAACTGGAGGCAAAGGAATCCTTGTTATATACTGGTCTAAGTTTCTGTCTGCCATAACACGGAAAGTAGAAGTTGTGGCTCATGAACTGGTTGATAATTTATTACAGCTAAAGAGATTGCCAATGTTGAAGGTCCCTCTCGGGTTCTTCTTGCTGCTTACTTTAAAATGCAAAAGGTTGCCGTTTCTCAGAGGCAAAGGAAAAAAAAAAAAGAAAAAAATGCAAAAGGAGAGGAATAAATTAAAGGAAAGACAGTTAAACAAAAAGGAGTTAGAACTGTATAATTCTGAGAATTCCCAGCATCTCCAGATAGTAAATGATGCTAAAATTAAGAAATGGATTTCAAGCAAAGATCAAACCCAGGGTACTGCCAAAGATTTGTTTAAGATGAAGCCAAGGGTGAGGCTGTAAAAATTCTTTGTTGAGAGCTGTGGTGCACGCCTGTAGTTCCAGCTACTCGGAAGGATAACTTGAGCCCTAGTGAGTTTGAGACTAGCCTGGGCAACATAGCGAGACCCCATCTCTAAAAAAAAAAAAAAAAGAAATTCTTTCTAAATTGGTGCCTAGAGAACTATTTAGTCAAACAATGGCCTAAGAAGCTTAAGGGTATTGTATTAGTTTCCCAAGGCTGCTGTAACAAATCACCACAAACTGGGTAGCTTAAAATAACAAGAATTTATTCTCTCACTGTTTTGGGAGGTATCAGTAGGCTTAGTTCCTTCTTGAGGCTTCTGAAGGTTCCATGACTCTCTCCTAGCTTCTGATGATTGCCAGCAATTCTCACCATTCCTTGGTTTGTAGACATATCACCTCAATCTCTGCTTCTGTCTTCACATGGCTTTCTTCTTATAAGACTATCAACCATTGGATTAAAGCCCGCCTTGATCCAGTATGATCTTATTATAACTTAATTATATCTATAAAGACCCTATTTACAAATAAGGTCACACTCACAGTGACCTCACTGGAGATTAGGGCTTAAACATATCTTTTTGGGGGACATAATTCTATCCACAACAGCTGGTGTCTCTCAGTAATCTCAGCAGAAACCCACGGTAGAAAAGGACTATTCAGAAGAGATTTGTGGGCCTGGGGTGGTGGCTCACGCCTATAATCCTAGCACTCTGGGAGGCCGAGGCAGGCGGATTGCTCAAGGTCAGGAGTTCAAAACCAGCCTGAGCAAGACCCCATCTCTACTAAAAATAGAAAGAAATTAACTGACCAACTAAAAATATATATACAAAAAATTAGCTGGGCATGGTGGTGCATGCCTATAGTCCTAGCTACTTGGGAGGCTGAGGCAGTAGGATCGCTTGAGCCCAGGAGATTGAGGTTGCTGTGAGCTAGGCTGATGCCACGGCACTCACTCTAGCCTGGGCAACAAAGTGAGACTCTGTCTCAAAAATAAATAAATAAACAAACAAACAAACTAATAAATAAATAAAAGAGATTTGTGGGTATGATTTTTGCCTAATGGCATGAATCCCACTAAGATTCACAGGACACTCAAAAGTTTTTAAAAGAAATGCTACAATTCACTGTTGCAAGGATGTGGAAACAACCCAAGTGCCTGTCAATTCATGAGTGGATTATTAAAATTTGGTATATGTTTACAATGGAATATTACTCAATTCTAAGAAACAACAGTGAGCTAGCACCGCTGATATTATCCTGGATTAAGCTTAAGCCTGTTATCCAAAGTGAGGTGACACAAGATCAGAAAAATGGGCTCCACATGTACTCGCCATCAAATTGGCACTGACTGATTATCACTATGGTGCTTAACTGGTGGTGGTGTTCACAAGGGACTCGGGGTTGGGGGGTAGACCCACATCTGAGGGATTTGGTGAGCATTGTGGAGGGGAAGGGCATACCTCTAACCCTTGCTAGCGAGAAGCAAAGACATAAAAATGCAACCAAAATGTTTGTACTTTCACATTTTCTTGAAATAAAATAAAAATGAAAAAAAAAAAAAGAAATGCTGTGGGCTTAAACTGAAAGGTAAGAGAGTACAAAATGAAAAGAGGCCTTTGGGTCCTCAAATTTCTACTGGCAAGAAGCAGACTAAGAAAACAATGCTGCTGCAAATATGAACTATTTTTCATGAAAAAGAAAAGATAACTCACAGTGTGGACTCAAGAGTCCAGAAGAAGGAAATAAGAGCAATAAAGAGGCACTCCTAGGCAGGAATAAAAGTCCTAATCAAGGAATTTCCAACATCTCTCTAGACAACTATCAGAATTACTATGAACCAGCATTTTCTTTGTGTCTTCCATTTTCCCTATTTTTGAACAGGAATCTCTATACCTGTTCAAAATCATTGCCTGTCCACACCACTGTATGTTGGATGTGTGATGGGTAAATAACTTGTCTCTTTTGTTTACATATCTTCACATCAAAAGAAATTGTACCTAAGGAACTACCAAGAAGACATGTCCATACTCCACATTTAGACCTAATTAAAGGATAATTACCTACATTTCAAGCTGATGCTATAAAAAGGAGACTTTTGGTGGATCCTGGGAGTAAGTGAGTATATTTTGCACATGGGAGAAGTATAAATATTTGTGGTCAGGAGGCAAACTGGGGTGGTTTTAAAACATGTCCACAAAATCTTTAGAGGTGGAGCTTAATTCTCTTCCCCTTGAATACACACTGGACTTAGTGACTCACTTTTTACAGTTAAAATATGGCAGAAATGACAATGTATGGCTTCCAAAATTAGGATATAAAAAGGTATTATGTTTTTTTTCCTTCTTCCTCTATCTTGGGTCACTTACTCTGGGAGAAGCCAGCTGCCAAGTAAAAGAGACATTCAAGGACCCCTACAGAGAGGCCCATATGGTAAGAAGCTGAGGTCTCCTGCCAGCAGCCATGTGAGTGAGCCATCTTGGAAACAGATCTTCCAGGCCTAGTTCGGATGACCGTCGCCACAGCTGACATGTTGATTATAACCTCATAAAACCCTTCACCAGAACCATGTAGCTAAGCTGCTCCCAAATTCCTGACCCTCAGAAATAGTGAAATAATAAATATTGTCATAAGCTGCTAAATTCTGGGGTGTTCTGTTACACAGCAAGGGTAACTAATATATCCCCCTTGTTTGCTAATGACATGAACAGCAAATTTATTACACACTTGAACTGACCAATAGGTAAATAGTAATGACCAAGTTTGGGAGACCAGCCTGGTTCTTGATGTTCTTAAGTTAATCCTACACAAATGCTTGGAGTTGCCAGGGACAACTCACAAGCAGCTGATCAGCTGACAGTCAGCTTTCTTGGATGCTTACTCTCTAGCAGTCAGATGTTAGCTCCATGTTTTTGCAGCAGTAACAGAGAGAGACTGTTCAGGGTGGCTCCGGTAAGTATATGAGCTGTTGTTTGGTGATTATCTTCACTTGATACATACAATATTTATATCGAATTTTTTTTTGTTAAAAACATAAATATTTTCTTGTTAAACCTAAATGTGGGGACGAGAGTACGGAGAAGAAAGGTAGTGTATGTATTTAATTTTAGCAACTCATATATCAAAGAGAAAAATCAATCCACAGGGTCTGGAGCAGAAGTCACATGCTAACACCAGATAAGAGTCTTCATTTAGTTTGCAGAGCTGTACTCTCTTCTAGGTTTTCCTCCTACTTTCCTGGCTGTTCCTTCTCAATCTCCTTTGCTTATTCTTCTTTATCTTCCAAACTTCTAACCATTGAGGGCCCAGGGCTCGAGTCTCTAAGCTCTACTATTTTCTATCTTGACTCCTTTGATAATTTTATCTAGCTTTATAATTTTCAATACCATATATTTGGCCAAAAACATCCAAATTTTATCTCCAGCCAAGACCTCTGCCTACTCAACATCTCCATTTGAATGTATAGTAAGTACCTAAAACTTACTATGTTCAAAACTAAATGAACTCCTAAAACTTGTTTCTCCTAGTGTTCCCCATGGCAGCTGATGGTGGCTTCATTTTTCTAGTTGCTAAGGCCAAAAACTTTGGTATCATCCTTAACTCTTCTTTCTCTTATGCCCCACATCCACTCTGTCAGCAAATCCTATCATGTCTATAGTCAAATTATATCTAAAATCAAACCATTTTTCACTACTCTCATCTAAGCCACTGGTATCTCCAGGTTAGAATAATACAATAGCCTCTTCTGTGGTTTCTCTGCTTGTGCCTTTGCCCCCACTCCTTGCAGCCTACATTCTGTTCTATTTCCAGGACAGCAGTTAGTGATCATTTCAAGACATAAATCAGACTTAAACTCTCCACTGGAATAAAAGCCCTTACAATCACCAACCAGGCTCCACATGACCTAATACTTGCCTTCCTATCCCCACTCTCACCAACTTCTCTGTACCCTATCTTTCACTATTCCCCTCACTTATTCTGCTCAACAGTCTCTCTCTCTGTTGGCATATTCCTAGCTCATTCCCTCACTTCTTTTATATCTGTTCAAATACTTTCTCAATGTGACTTTTGCTGACTACACTTTTTTTTTTTTTTTTTTTTTGAGACAGAGTCTCACTCTGCTGCCTGGGCCAGAGTGCTTTGGCATCGGCCTAGCTCACAGCAACCTCAAACTCCTGGGCTTAAGCGATCCTCCTGTCTCAGCCTCCCGAGTAGCTGAGACTACAGGCGCAAGCCACCATGCTCAGCTCATTTTTTCTATATATTTTTAGTTGTTCAGCTAATTTCTTTCTATTTTTAGTAGAGAGGGGATCTTGCTCTTGCTCAGGCTCAAACGATCTGGTCTCAAACGATCCTCCTGCCTCAGCCTCCCAAAATGCTAGGATTACAGGCGTGAGCCACTGCGCCCAGCCAAACTACACTCTTTTTGAACCTTCACTGCCCCCTGCCACATTCCCCTATCTCCCTTCCCTGTCTTTTTTTCCCCATAGCACTTACTACTGCTTAACATTCTATTTTGTTTGTCTGTCCCCATTAGTACTCAAGCTCAATAAGGGCCGTCATTTTTGACTATTTGTTCAGTATGGTATACTGTTTGCTAAATGAATTAAAAAACCCCTAGATGGGCCCCCCTCAGATGTACACCAAAAGATATATACAATATATTAAGATAAAAAAGATTATAAAACATGTATAATATGATCAATCCCATCTCAATTATATAATATAAATATCATATATATATTAAAAGATCTATAAGATTATGTATCAAGGTATAACTGTGGCTATATCTGGGTAATGTTGTCTTTTTAATCCATTCTTATCTTGCAGTTCTACTAGAATTAGGTTAACTTAAAAAAAGAAAATAATATTTTTAAATTAAAAAAGTGTTAACCAAAAAAAATCAATTCTCAAAATTTGAACTCAGATCAGTATTCAGAAAAATATGATCTCAGAACCTAGGGTTAACTTAGAAGAACATATTTTTTAGGTAGGAAATCTTAGAAATAAAATACCCTGCAAAGTGACTCAGAAACAGCTTACTACTAAAAATCAAAGAAACTTTCTTTGTATAGTGAGGAAAGAGGCTAAAACACCAGGCTAAAATCTAACAAAAAAGAAAAAGAGGCCAGGCGCAGTGGCTCACGCCTGTAATCCTAGCACTCTGGGAGGCCGAGGCGGGCGGATTGCTCGAGGTCAGGAGTTCAAAACCAGCCTTAACAAGAGCAAGACCCCATCTCTACTATAAATAGAAAGAAATTAATTGGCCAACTAATATATACAGAAAAAATTAGCCAGGCATGGTGGTGCATGCCTGTAGTCCCAGCTACTCGGGAGGCTGAGGCAGCAGGATTGCTTGAGCCCAGGAGTTTGAGGTTGCTGTGAGCTAGGCTGATGCCACGGCACTCACTCTAGCCTGGGCAACAAAGTGAGACTCTGTCTCAAAAAAAAAAAAAAAAAAAGAGTACAGCACACTGAAATAAAGATAGGTTTTAATGTAATAAGTACAAATTAACAATGGCAATCTCTATTACGTGGTCTGGAAAGTGTGTTGGTTTTGATTTAACACAAAGAAAAAAACCCTAACAAATATCAATATTTTATCACCCTAAAAAAATTCTTTGAGGTGAAATATGAATAATTCCTTAGACTTTATCACAATCTGAATGGAATTTCTCCTAAAGACCATGCGATTTCCTTTGTTGATTCTATATACACCAACCATCCGATTGCTTTTCCTTTCTTGATATCTGAGAAATTCAAGATATTATGCTAACAAGCAGAAATGAGTTTTTAAGTCACTGAAACAGAATACTCCCAGTTGTAAATTAATAAACTGATTTTCTGGCATAGATCAGATTCATTTAAGGTAAGATAGACAAGCTAGTCTATTCAGGACCTGATTACATCTAGATAAACTATCACTTGAAAGCTGCAGATTAGAGGACAGAGTGTACACTTGGGGTATACTCAATAAGTATCTGCAAAATGAATGAACAATGTGAGATGTATCCGTGTTCATGTTAACAAAAAAGGTTTTACTTATGGCAACGAAATAAACAAAAGAAATGCATCTCATTTCAGGGGAACTCCTTAGATTTATGTGAGGAACACAATAATAATTCCACAAATGCTAATCTCTGGCATTTGATTTCTTAAATACAAAGTACTCTGCCTACAGTGAAACCAGTAGAATGAACAAGAGCCTGAGATGCAGCCCATGAAAATCACAAGTTAAAAGCCTGACAAACAGAATAAAAAGTTATATTCCTTCTCAGAGTAACAGGATAAACTGTTATTAGGAAGAAGCCATGCTAAAATTTAATGAATTAAAAAAATTTACAAAGTATGAAGTTGTAATGAGGCTGAGCTCAGTGGCTCACGCCTGTAATCCCAGCACTTTGGGAGGCTGATGTGGGAGAATCACTTTATGCTAGGAGTTCAAGACTGGCCTGGGCAACATAGTACGACTCAGTCTCTATAAAAATTAGCCATGCATGGTGCTGCATGCCTATAATCTCAGCTACTCAGGAGGTTGAGGAAGGAGGATTGCTTGAGCCCAGGAGTTCTAGGTTACAGTGACCTATGATCACATCACTGCACTCTAGCCAGGATGACAGTATGAGATCCTGCCTCTAAAAAAAAAAAAAGAAATAAAGAAATTGTAATGTACTTTCAAAACAAAAGATGACATCACAATGACTACTACTATAAAGTGGTAACAACCATATGGAACAATCTGTGCAGACCTGCTAAGTGGGTAGAGTAATATGTCTCAAAGATATGCTATGTTTCATTTACACATCATTAAAAAAAAAGAAAAGAGAAATTAGACTAAAAACTTTCAAGTTCTACTTACTGACATTTTGGTATGTGTGCCTTAGAAGGAAAGTTTCTAAGAAAGGGGGAAAAAATTAGAGAGACTATATGATACTGCTAAAAATTTTTAAAGTACTTTAAATACTTATAATCCCACAAAATATAAAAATTTTCATTTTTGTGTTCTCCTAGCTCTAATATTAAACTGCCTTTATACTCTTAGGCAAGTTGCTTAAGTTCTTTGTGCCTCAGTTTCTCCTATAAATGGAGATATTCACAGTCCTTTCTCCATAGGATTATAATGAAAATTAAACAAATTAGTACCTGTAAAGCACTTAGACTAGCTTCTGACATATACTTTAGCTATTATTACTACAAATACGTATGTTCCATATACTTCTTAGAGACATAATTATAATTATCCATTTATTCAAAACAAATTTGTTTAGCATCTACTATAAAACAGATGTCTATTCTAGAAGCTAGGAATACAGAGATAAATAAAATACTGCCGACACCATTAACCCCAGCACTTCTGAGGCTGAGGCAGGAGGGTTGCTTGGAAAAACTATAACAGATCTGGTCACCCAACAGATGCCAGGCCCAGGTAGAATTACAGGTAACTTTTATCAAATCTTTAAGGAATAGGTAATTCCCATGTTATTTAAACTATTCCTAAGCATAAAAATACAGTAAGTTTCCCTAGTTCATTTTATAAAACTAACATAATCTTGATACCATAAATGATAAAGGTAACATAATAAAATTACAGACTAGCCCCCTTTTGAATGCATGTAAAATGCATTCAAAATGCATGTAATGCATGTAATGCATTCAATGCATGTAAAAATCCTAAAAAAAAGATTAGGAACAGGCCAGGCATGGTGGCTCTCGCCTGTAATCCTAGCACTCTGGGAGGCCGAGAGGGGCGGATTGCTCGAGGTCAGGAGTTCAAAACCAGCCTGAGCAAGAGCAAGACCCCGTCTCTACCATAAATAGAAAGAAATTAATTGGCCAACTAAAAATATATAGAAAAAATGAGCCAGGCATGGCGGTGCATGCCTACAGTCCCAGCTACTCTGGAGGCTGAGGCAGGAGAATCGCTTGAGCCCAGGAATTTGAGGTTGCTAGGAGCTAGGCTGATGCCACGGCACTCTAGCCAGGGCAACAGAGTGAGACTCTGTCTCAGGAAAAAAAAAAAAAAAAAGATTAGGAACAAATCAAATTCAATATTGCATTAAGAGATTAACACTCCTGACAAAGTAGTTTTTATTCAAAGTTTGCAGTGCTGATCCAACATTAGAAAATCTATTTGCTAATAAATGCATTATTAAATGAGAAAAACTATAAAAGGTCATTTTGACACGACTACAAAGGGAATTTGACAAAATCCCTAGTTATTCTTAATTAAAAGCCCCTAATAAATCAGGGACAAAACTAAACTTTCTTAATATGGCAGTGCATATATTAGGAACCAAAAACAAAGCAACCATGGAAGAATGATGCAAGCTAATGTGTTCACAGTGACATTTTATTAGTCTGACAAGGAATTTTTGAGCAAAAGTTAGTTTTATTTTGTTCTAATTTTTTAGAGACAGGGTTTAGCTCTACTGCCCAGGCTGGAGTACAGTGGTGCAATCAGAGCTCCCTGTAGCCTCAAACTCCTGGGCTCAAGTGATCCTCCTGAGTAGATGGGAGTACAGGGGCATATCACCATGTACAGCTGTATTTTTTTTTACTTTTTGTAGAAACAGGGTCTCAGGTCTCATTATGTTGCCCAGGCTGGTCTCAAACTCCTGCCCTCAAGTGACCCTCCCGCTTCGGCCTCCCAAAGTGCTAGGATTACAGGCGTGAACCACCATGCCTGGCCTCAAAGATTTTAATCATTATTCATTTTGATGGTCAAACAATCCCACTTTGGTCAGAGCAGTTGGATCTAAACATTTTAGGCAGTAGCCCTTGTTCACATTCCTTAAATTAATAAGAGAGTTGGAGGATCACTTGAGCCCAGGAGTTTGAGGTTTACAGTGAGCTATGATCATGCCACTGTAGTCTAGCCTGGGCAACAGAGTGAGACCTCACCAAAAAAAAATCCATGAATCCATGCTAAAATAAATAAATAAATAACCAGATAGACAGATAGATAAGGAGGGGCAGGAAGAACTCTTTTTTTTTTTTTAACAGAAGAATGCCTAGTATCTGTAGAAGGAATCATAGAAATAGAAAATCATTATTTTATAGCCATATGGTAATAAGTCAGGCAAGGATCATCAATGGATGCTAATACCATTAAGTGAAAAACTATTAGGATACCAGATATTCACTCAATCGCTAAGTTATCACCGCAGATTATATACTAATTACAAAGGAGAAAGGGCACCTTTGTAAGAAAAAAATTATCAATACCCATGATGGGACAATCCAACATCATGTGCCACCTGCTGTGATACACTGATACATCACTATCTATTTGGTACTCTTACCCAGTGAAGAAACAATCAGACAAGTCCAAATTAACAGATATTCTAAAAAAAAAGGAAAAATCTAGCATGGACTCTTAAAAACTAAGGGAAGTCATCTGTAGGTTTTCCAGTGGACAGCACAAACTACACCATCAGCCACAAGCTAGCATTAACTACCAGACATGTGAACAAATAAGTCTACAGATGATTTCAAGCTCTTGCCTTTAAGTCTTATAGCTATAGCCCCACACATCATATAGCAAAGACAAACCATATCCTCATACCATATCTGAATTTCTGACTGAAAGAAGTATTGATTTAACTGGGTTAAGAAAGCAGTAGAGGTATTTCTGCCAGACAAAAAAGATTAGGCAAATGTACAGAACATGAGACAGCATGGTTTACATAGAAAACTGTAAGTTTGGTATTGGTGGAATAAAAGAAAAGCATTAGGGAACGGGAACCCAGGCTGCAGAGGATGGAAGGGTTAGAAAATATAGAGGGCCTTATATATAAAGTTATGGACCCTACGACAGTAGTATTTTAAGGAGGGGAGTGATACAGATTTGAAAACTGAGGCAGATAATCCTGCAAAGCTAATATGGGGATAAATTTAAGAATGGAAAAGCCCTGAAGGAGAAAAATGTCAGAAGGCTAATGCAATAATGAGGCAAGCAAGAAATGATGGGGATCTGAACTATGGGGAAAATGGCTGGACAAAAGAGGAGTTGAGAAATAGGAAATAAAAGTCAGAAAGACTTGATGACTAATTAGGATGTGTGTATATGAGAGGGGTGGGTGAGACAAAGAGAAGATCTGAAGTTAATGCCCAGGCTCCTAACTTGGGTAAAGAGTGGTATCCCCAATCAAATCAAAAATAAAGAAAAAGGGCTGGGTGTGGTGGCTCACGCCTATTATCCTAGTACTCTGGGAGGCCAAGGGAGGTGGACCACTCAAGGTCAGGAGTTAGAAACCAGCCTGAGAAAGAGTGAGACCCTGTCTCTACTAAAAATAGAAAGAAATTAATTGGACAACTAAACAAATATATAGAAAAAAAAATTAGCTGGGCATGGTGGCGCATGCCTATAGTCCCAGCTACTTGGGAGGCTGAGGCAGAAGGATTGCTTGAGCCCAGGAGCTGGAGGTTGCTGTGAGCTAGAGCACTCCAGCCTGGGCAACAAAGTCAGACTCTGTCAATCAATCAATCAATCAATCAATGAAAAGGATCGAGTTTAAATGAAAAAGTTTAGTTTCCATATTGGTGAGTTTGGGGTATCTATGGAACATCTAGTGGAAATGTGTAACAAGAAGTTGTATATTTAAGCCTTAAATTAGGGGGCAAGTTCAAAAGAGGAATACAGATCTAAGAGTCTTCAGTATATAGGTAATTACTATATGAGAACCGTGATAGGACTTGAGAATGACCAGAGAGTGCTTATAGAGCAGTGGTTCCCAACCAGGTACAATTTTGGCCCTAGGGGAAATTTCTGGTTATCATAATTGGGGTGGGAGCAGAGAGTGTTATTGGCATGTAGTGGATAGAGCCAGGGATGATGATAAACATCCTACAATGAGGCCGGGCACGGTGGCTCAAGCCTGTAATCCTAGCTCTCTGGGAGGCCGAGGTGGGCGGATCATTTGA
Source organism: Mirza zaza (assembly GCA_008750895.1). Taxonomy (NCBI): domain Eukaryota; kingdom Metazoa; phylum Chordata; class Mammalia; order Primates; family Cheirogaleidae; genus Mirza; species Mirza zaza. The sequence continues at coordinate 81,334 of VSMD01029487.1, forward strand.
GCTCAGGAGTTCGAGACCAGCCTGAGCAAGAGCGAGACCCCATCTCTACTATAAATGGAAAGAAATTAATTGGCCAACTAATATATATAGAAAAAATTAGCCGGGCATGGTGGCACATGCCTGTAGTCCCAGCTACTCGGGAGGCTGAGGCAGCAGGATTGCTTGAGCCCAGGAGTGTGAGGTTGCTGTGAGCTAGGCTGACGCCACGGCACTCACTCTAGCCTGGGCAATAAAGTGAGACTCTGTCACAAAAAAAAAAAAAAAAATCCTACAATGCACAGAAAAGCCCCACACAACAAAGAATTACCTAGCCCAAAATATCAATAGCTAAGAAACCCTGATATAGAGTAAAAGGAAAAGGTGAATGAAGGAAGCATCTTAGGAAAACCAATATTTAGGAAGAACTCAGAAGGAAAAGTCAGAGGAGAAAATGTGCTGGCATGGAGGTCAAAGCAGTAGAGAATTTCAAGGAGGAAAAAAAAAAAAAGACCAACGAAGTTGAATTCGGTGAATTGGACTTTACAACAAAGATTTTAAACTATGCACTGGGTCTGCAATTAGAAAGCCACCACAGTGAAAGTGGGGCCAGACTACAATAGGTAGAAGAACAATGGAAGATGAGAAAATACACGACGTAAATGTAGACACTTCCTAAGAAATTTTATTAAAAAGGAAAAGAAAGACATTGGGTATAACTAGAGCAGTGACTCTCAACCTTGGCAACCATAAGAATAACCTCGGGAGCTTTTAAAAAATACCAATACCTGGACTCACCCCAGACTAATGAAATCACAATCCCTGGGGCTGAGGTATTGGTATTTTAAAAAATATCCTCAGAGAAACTAATGTACAGCCAAGATTGAAAACCATGGAGCTAAAGGGTAAACATGTAGCCAAGGGGCATAAAGGGAGAAATGGAAGCAGGAAAAGGAAAACGGATGAAACAAAATCCTAGAAGAAATAGGTAACAAATGGGTCAGGAACATGGGCTGACAGGTTTGCTTTGAGAAAAAGAAAGGACACCTCATCTCAGGAGACTGGAGAGAGAAATGAATGTTGAGATAGAGAAGCTGGGCACAGGGATTTGGGGAGTTCATGCCTAAGGCCCCAATTTTCATAATGTAGAATATAAGTCAGCAGCCAAGAATCAGCTATTGCATTGGAAATTTGGAGAGTGAAATTTGGTAAAATTCAAAATATTTGCTGAGGGAATGCAAAACAAAAGACAAATCAAAAGCACTGATAGTCCAATGGAGACTAAATGCACTTTACTATCTGCAGGGCCACCAATGGACACATACATGTGATTTTCCTTTAGCAGAGCTTAACCAACCCCTAAAAAAGGGACAAGGAAAATTAGATCGCAGCATTGGTCCAAAATTGGTGGTTTAGTGGGTAGGAAGGAAAAAAAAATAAACAGCACAGGAGGTAAAGGTTTAGATGAACTGTAGTTAAAAAAGCTCACCAATGGGGTTTCAAACAGGCAGAGAAACACCATATGTACTTTCTAATAAACTGGTACTAACTGATGGGCACACATGGCACAGAGGGAAGTAAAAGTCATTGGAAATCATGCAGGGGGGAGTGGGGAGGACGGGAGGGGCAAAAACCTACCTAATGGGTACAATGAATTCTATTCAGATGATGGGCACATTAATAGCCCTGACTCAAACATTACAAAAGCTATCCGCGTTAAGAAAAATATTCATACACCCTTAATATTTTGAAAAGAAAAAAAAAGAAAAAGAAAATCTACATGTAGTTTAACTGGAACAGGATATAATGCAGTTACCTCTGGGCACCATAAGCTATTAAAACAATCTAAAATGTCATTTATTTTTATCCTAGACAATCCCATTAAATCTAATTTCCCATATCCTGCATTTGTCCTAAGATGGAAAGTCTGCAACTAACTTTGAAATGTACAAAAGATGAATTAATGAAAGGATAGACATGTGACAAAGCAAGTAGAGTAACATGTTAATAGTAAAGTCTAGAAAGTGTGGGGGGAGGAAGTGTAAACTTTAGAAGAGCACTGTCCAATAGAGCTTTCTGAGATGATGGAAATTTTCTATAATCTGTGCTGCCAAATATAGTAATTAGTAATTATTAGCTACACATGGCCACTGAGCCCTTGAAATGTAGCTAGCGGGACTAAGGAATTTTGGATTTTGAGGTTATTAACTTTTAATTAATTTAAAATTAAATTGATACAGCCACATGTGGCTAGTGGCTGCCATATGAGACAGTACAGCACTGGATTCATATAGCCCTGGGTTCAAGTCCTTTGTCCACCACTGGCTATTACTTTATTTCCCTTTGTCTCAGTTTACTGTTACATAAAATGAAAACAGCAATAGCACCTATTACTTCATACAGATTAAATAAGATAAAGTATATAAAACATGAAGCATAGTCCTGCACATATGGCAAACACTTAAAATTAATGTTTATTATTCCTACTAAATGGGAACCACGAGATCAAGGACCACCATCTGTTTTGCTCACCATTGCATTCCCAGTGCCTAATACAGTGCCCCATACATAAAAGACACTCAATAACATTTGCTGCATGACTGTTTTTGCAGTCATAAGACTTCACATTTATCCTATTAAATTTCATATTAAGTCCACTGCTCCAAACTGTTGAAATCTTCTTGAATCCTAATGTCATCTAATATATTTCATATCTCTTTCAGTATCTTCTAAAATTTTGATAACTAAGCCAGGCGTGGTGGCTCATGCCTGTAATCCTAGCACTCTGGGAGGCTGAGGCAGGAGGATCGCTCAAGGTTAGCAGTTCGAAACCAGCCTGAGCAAGAGCAAGACCCTGTCTCTACCATAAATAGAAAGAAATTAATTGGCCAACTAAAAATATATAGAAAAAATTAGCCAGGCATGGTGGCGCATGCCTGTAGTCCCAGCTACTCGGGAGGCTGAGGCAGGAGGATTGCTTGAGCCCAGGAGTTTGAGGTTGCTGTGAGCTAGGCTGATGCCATGGCACTCTAGCCTGGGCAACAGAGTGAGACTCTGTCTATAAATAAATAAATAAATAGATAGATAAATAAATAAATAGATAGATAGACAGATAAATAAATAAAATTTTGATAACTATATAGCTATGGTTTGACTGTGCCCCGCAAAGTTCACTTATTGGAAACTCAATTCCCAAGCATTGACAGGAGAGAACTTTAAGAGATGATTAGGCCATGAGGGTTCTGCCTTCACGAGTGGATCAGTTGTCTCTTTCTGCCATCTTTCTATGCCCCCATAATGGTGTGCATGCCATAACAGTGTGCCACAATGGTCCTGGCTGAAGCTCTTAAGAGCATTTAACAATGCCAAAAAGAGAGGCAAATGCCAGGTTCTCATGAGGCCGTGCTCCAAAGTCATTGTCCGGTTTATAAGTGTGATGATGAAGGATAGATACACTGGCGAATTTGAAATCACTGATGATCACAGAGCTGGGAAAACTGTTGTGAACCTCACCGGCAGGTTAAACAAGTGTGGAGTGATCAGTCCCAGATTTGATGTGCAACTCAAAGATCTAGAAAAATGGCAGAATAATCTGCTCCCATCCCACTAGTTTGGTTTCATTGTACTGACAATTCCACCTGGCATCATGGACCATGAAGAAACAAGAAGAAAACACATAAGATGGAAAATCCTTGGATTCTTTTTCTAGGGATGTAATACATACTTACAAATAAAATGCCTCAATGGGAAAATAAATGAATAAAGTCGATCAGTTATCGTGGGGGTGGGTTCCTGATAAAAGGATGAGTTCTTTCTCACTCATGGGTGCTCTCTTGCCCTCCTGCCTTCCATCATGGGATGATGCAACAAGAAGGCCCTTGACCAATGTGGGCCCCTTGACCTTGGACTTCCCAGCCTCCAGAAGAAATTACAAATAAATCTCTGGTAGAGATTTTATTTCTCTACAAGAAATATATCTCTGATCTTTATAAATCACCCAGTCTCAGGTGTTCTGTTACAACAACACAAAATGGACTATGACATATAACATCTATATATTAATCTGAGACATTAATAAAAATGTTAACCAAAGACAACATTAGTTTATCACCCTTTAGTTTAAAATCCAGGTGAATAGAGACTAGGTAATATGTGAGTACAAATATACAAGTTAGCTTCACTTTCATCCTGCCTATATATATCCATCTTGTCCACAAAGGTAGTAAGAGAATCTCATAAGGGTTAGATTATGCTAATATGTCCTTCACTGAATCTACCCTTAAAGAGAACATAAAAACAACAACTCACCCTTCAATAGCTGGAGATCTATCAGGACGAGTACTTCCTCGAGATCTGTATCTGCGAGTCACTGGTAGCCGTGGAGGCCGACTTGGTCCCCAGAAGTCAGTGTGGGTTTGGTGACCCCTCTCATTGGCTCTATTATCTTGGTCCAGTGGATTGCTACTTAGAAATGGTCTAAAATCTTGAAAGAACATTGTATGATCCAAATGGTCCCAGAGCTAGTAAAAACCAGAAACCACATATTACGAAAAAAGAATCTAATTAAACATCTAGATCGTTTCCAGTTTTTTGCTATTACAAATGGCCACTATGAACATTATTGTATGTGTCTTCTGCTGCAAAAGTACAAAAGTTTCTCTATTAGTGATCTGTACATCTATTTTATAGTCTATACATCTTCTACTTCTCTGGTCATTCTCAAGTCCTATCACGGTTCTCATATAGTAATTACCTATATACAAATTGTTTTCCAACGTGGCTGTATGAATTTACGCATCCACCTAGAGTGTTTAAGAGTTTGTACTGTGCTACATCCTGGCAAGCACTCTGTATCATAGGACTTTTTTTTTTTTTTTTTAGTTTGTAATAATCTGGTAGATAGAGAATGATATCTCATTGTGTGGTTTTTGTTTTGGGTGTGTTAAGAACCAACAGGAGGGTTTATTTAAAGTGCACATTCTTTGGCTCTATGCTAGAAACTAAATTTAAGATCTGTGGTAAGCCTGAAAGATTCTCTTTAGCATTTCTTTTAGGTCAGGTCTACTAATAATGAACCTTCTCAGCTATTGTTTATCTGTCAATACCTTGATTTCTCCTTCATTCCTGAAGGATAGTTTTGCCAGATATAGAATTTTTGGTTGGCAGGGAATTTTTTCTTTAGTACTTAAAAATATGTCATCCCACTGCTTTCTAGCCTCCATGGCTTCTGCTGAGAAATCAGCAGAAAGTAATCTTTTTTTTTTTTTTTTTTTTTTTTTGAGACAGAGTCTCGCTGTGTTGCCCAGGCTAGAGTGAGTGCCGTGGCGTCAGGCTAGCTCACAGCAACCTCAAACTCCTGGGCTCAAGCAATCCTTCTGCCTCAGCCTCCCAAGTAGCTGGGACTACAGGCATGCGCCACCATGCCCGGCTAATTTTTTCTGTATACATTATTTGGCCAATTAATTTCTTTCTATTTATAGTAGAGATGGGGTCTCGCTCTTGCTCAGGCTGGTCTCGAACTCCTGAGCTCAAACGATCCACCCACCTCGGCCTCCCAGAGAGCTAGGAGAAAGTAATCTTATTTAAGATCACTTGATGTTACAAGTTGCTTTTCTCTTGCTGCTTTAAAGATTCTTTATCTCTGGCCTCTGACAATTTAATTATAATATAATGTGTTTTGGTATGGATCTCTTTGAGTTTATCCTTCTTAGAGTTAGTTGAGCTCCTTGGGTGTACATATTCATATCTTTTGGTGAATTTGGGATGGTTTTGGCAATTATTTCTTCAAACACATTTCTGTATCTTTCTCCCTCTCTTTTCCATGATGCATATGTTGGCAGTACACTTGATGGTGTCCCACACATCTCTTGGGCTCTATTTTTTTTCAATCATTTAAATTTGTACTCTTCAAACTGTACAATTTCAACTGACCTATCCTTCAGTTCATCAATTCTTTCTTCTGTATCTGCTGAATTCCTCTAGTGAATTTTTCATTTCAATTATAATTTTCTGCTCCAAAATTTCTATTTGATTCTTTTTTAAAACTGCTATCCCTTTATTGATACTCTCAATTTGTTGAAACACCATTCTCCTGTATTTCTTTTGTTCTTTTCCTATGGTATCCTTTAGTTCTTTGAGCATATTTAAGACAGTTGATTTAAAGTTTTTGTCTAGTAAGTCTGATGTGCCCTTTCTCCTAGCTAAGAGTTTGGTTGCTATAAACATTTGACTATTTTTCCAGAGTTCTCATAAGCTTGATTCTAACAGTTTTGCCAAATTTTTTGATGTTTCTGAAGAAGGATGGCCCCTGCAAGCTCCTACTCTGCCACTTTTGCTGGTATCACCTTTTCATTGTGGTTTTTGTTTGCCTTTTCTGATACTAATAAAGCTAAACATTTTTTGTGTATTTACCAGCCATTCATATTTCTTGTCTTTCATGTCTTTTCTTCTCTTCTTTCATGTCTTTTGTCAACTTTTCTACTGAACTGACTTTCTAATTGCCTTAGTATCTTTTGAAAAAATTCTATGTTTTAACAGTTACTTGCTACTAACAGAAATATAACTAATTTTTGTATATTGACCTTAATATACAGAAAATTTGAACTCTTAGTAATTCTAATAATTTGTGTACATAGAAAACCCAAAAGCATATACAATCACATCATCTGAGAAAAATAATTATTTTGTTTCCTTCCCAATCCTTATCTTTTCATTTCTTATCTAATTGTACTAGCTATAATAGAATCTGCAATACAATATTGAAAGGAAGCAATGACAGCAGGCACCCCTCTCTTGTGTCTGATTTCAAAAAGCATATACCTGGTATTTTATCATTAAATATTATGTTTTAACACTATGATTTTGGTAAATACTCTTTAGCAGATAAAACAAATTTCCTTCTATTCCTAGTTTACCAAGAATATTTGTCATGAAGGAATACTAACTTTTATCAAATACTTTTTTTGCATCTATTAAAATGATCGTGGTTTTTCATTTTTAATCTATAAAATTACATTAAAAGATTTTCTATCAACCTAACCTTAAGTTCTTGGTTCAGAGTGAACACAATTTGGCTTCTTATATATTATTGGATTCTATGTCCGGTGTTTTGGGTGAATTTTTGCATCTATGTTCATGAGTAAACTAGCATATGATTTTCCTTTAGTGTACCATTCTTGTCTGGTTTTAGCATCAGGTTATACTAGTCCCATAAAATATGTTGAGAAGCATTCCTTTTCTTTCATATAAAAACATCCTGTGACACAGAAATAGACTTGGTATAAGCATTTTAAATTTTGCTAGACAGGGCCGGGCACGGTGCCTCACCCTGTAGTCCTAGCACTCTGGGAGGCTGAGGCAGGCAGATTGCTCAAGGTCAGGAGTTCAAAACCAGCCTGAGCAAGAACAAGACCCCCATCTCTACTATAAATAGAAAGAAATTAATTGGCCAACTAAAGTGTATATAAAAAATTAGCCGGGAATGGTGCCACAAGCCTGTAGTCACAGCTACTCAGGAGGCTGAGGCAGAAGGATTGCTTGAGCCCAGGAGTTTGAGGTTGCTGTGAGCTAGGCTGACGCCACAGCACTCACTCTAGCCTGGGCAACAAAGCGAGACTCTGTCTCCAAAAAAAAAATAGGAACCCGGCTTCAATAAATTTTGCTGGACAATACCAAACTACCCTATAAGTATAGTACTCCCCCCCTTATCCAAGTGAGATACATTCTAAGACCCAAAGTGAATGCATGAAACCATGGATAGTACTGAACCTTATATATACTATGTTTTTTCCTATATATACCCATGATAAAATTTAATTTATAAATTAGGCACAGTAAGAGATTAACAATAACTAATAATAAAATAGAACAATTATAACAATATACTATAATAAAAGTTATGTGAATATTGTGTCACTTTCTCTCAAATTATCTTATTGTACCGTACTCATCTGTTTTCAGACCACAGTTGACTGCGGGTAACAGAAACCACAAAAAGCAAAACCATGGATAAGAAAGCACTACTGTACCAATATATACTTCTACCAGAGTATAACAGTTTGCATTCTCCCATACTCAGGCCAACACTGTTAAAAAGTTTTAAAAATTCTAATGGCCAGGCCGGGCGCAGTGGCTCAAGCCTATAATCCTAGCACTCTGGGAGGTCGAGGCAGGAGGATTTGCTTGAGCTCAGGAGTTTGAGACCAGCCTGAGCAAGAGTGAGACCCTGTCTCTACTATAAATGAAAGCAAGCAGCCAAACAAGTAAAAACAGAAAAAATTAGTCATGGTGGTGTGTGCCTGTAGTCCCAGCTACCTGGGAGGCTGAGGCAGGAGGATCACTTAAGCCCAGGAGTTTGAGGTTGCTGTGAGCTAAGCTGATGCCATAGTACTCTAGCCCGGGCAACAGAGTGACACTATGTCTCTAAAAAAAAAAAGAGGCCGGGCGCAGTGGCTCACGCCTGTAATCCTAGCACTCTGGGGAGGCCACGGTGGGCGGATTGTTCGAGGTCAGGAGTTCAAAACCTGCCTGAGCAAGAGTGAGATCCCATCTCTACTATAAATAGAAAGAAATTAATTGGCCAACTAATATATATAGAAAAATTACCCGGGCATGGTGGCGCATCCCTGTAGTCCCAGCTACTTGGGAGGCTGAGGCAGCAGGATCGCTTGAGCCCAGGAATTTGAGGTTGCTGTGAGCTAGGCTGACGCCATGGCACTCAGTCTAGCCAGGCAACAAAGTGAGACTCTGTCTCAAAAAAAGAAAATTCTAATGGCCAATCAGAAGAGCAAAAAACAATATGCATAATAAAATAATTAATAAGATTTCTATAAATACTGGTCAGGTAAAGCATTTTAGCTACTTGTTCTTCTTATTGTATCAGTTTTATTTTCCTTTGCTTTCTATAGTAGTATCAGTCTCTATGAAAGATCACTAGTTTCTAGTCTGAAAAGTGGTATAGAATACGACATTTTTCTTGACCCAAGATTCCTAAGTAACATTTTAAAACTCAAAACTATACTTGCTTTTAGTAAATGAAAAACTAGGAAAAGACTCTTCCACGTTCTCAATCATTTATCTCACAAAGGTAAACTATAGGAAGAAATCCACGATTCCCTTACTATATAAATAAAGTTCCACAATATCTGCTTACAGAAAACAACTCTTTAAGTAACACTTACTTAAATTATAATGTAAAAATTAAATATTTTAAACTTTGGACTAGAAAAAAAATCAAGCACCAAGGCTCATATCAATAATCTGCTTTAATAATTTCATACTTCAGATGACTGTAAATTGTTATCATAGCTAATAACATATAAAAATTCTGTGGGACCCAACCTCAAAAGAAGCTTTAATATCAGGAGGAAGCATTTTGCTACTTATTTGGAAAGTAAAAATTTGTGCAAACTAATAGTAATGGTCAATGTATTTGTGGCCTATTTTCATCCCAAAATAATAGTGTAACCTAACCATAGAACACAGGGGAAAAAAGCACACCTCAAATTTCTACTAAATCAACACTAAGGATAAGAATAGCTTCAGGTCATTTGTCTCTGAGCAGACTTAGATAAGCATAAGAGAAAAAAAATAGTTCATACAACAAAAATTGGGTATTCAGGACATGGCTTACATAAGTAAAAACTAATAGGGAACACTATTATAGAGTTTTGGTGAAACACCCCAAAGAATCACAGAGGCACAGTTTGACAAGTTTTGAAAAACTTGTCAAAAACTTGTTTGAAAAACTGAAAAAGTTACTCTGAATAGAAGTAAAAAGACTATTTCTAAAAATACTTGGGCTGAACTATTTACATATTTCAGTATAAAAAAATAGGACAGACAATATTTTCAATTTAGCAGAATTTGCCCTACACTAACCATAATCATATCAGCACCTCTTCAAATATTATGGTCTATTCCTCAAAAAGTTAAACAGTTACCATAAGACCCAGCAATTTTACTCCTAGTTATTTATAACCAAGAGAACTAAAAACATATCACACAAAAACTTGTGCAAAAAAATTCAGACCAGCATTATTCGTAACAGCCAAAAAGCATAAACAACTCAAATGTTCATTAACTGATGAATGGATATATACAACATGGTTTATCCATACAATATAGTATTATGCAGCCATAAAAAGAAACGAAGTACTGATATATGCTACAACATGTATGAACCTTAAAAACAATATGCTAAGTGGAAAAGAATGTCAGCCACAAAAGATCACATATAGCATGATTCCATTTATAACAAATGTCCTACATAGGCAAATCCATAGAGACATAAAATAGATTGCTAGTTGTCTGGGGCTAGGAGAATTGTGGAGAAGTAAGTGGTGACTAATAATGGGTATGGGGCTTCTTTCTTTTAGGAATGCTGAAAAGTTCTAAAATCAATGGTAATGGTTGACTCTGTGAATATACTAAAACCACCGAATTGTATACTCTAAAAGGGTGAATTACATGATATATGAATTATATCTCGATTTAAAAATATTAAGGTCTACAAATATGAGTCAACTGAGAGTAAATAACTACCAAAATTATTAACCTTAGAAATGCAATTTCAGAAAGTTCACAGGCAATTTTACGAAATCATTAAGTCAAAACAAGGAACATACTTATCACCACCAAATGTTTCCTAGAGTCCCTGTGTAACTCCTCCCTCCTATCCCCCCCAACCCCAAATAACCACTGATCTCTCTGTATATTTTCTAGAATTTTGTATTTCCTAGAATTTTACATGAAGGGAATCATATTGTATGTACTCTTTACTTGTCTGGCTTCTTTTACTCAGCTTAATTATTTTGAGATTCATCCATATTTTTGCATGTATCAATGATCTATGCCCTTTTATTGCTGAGTGGTATTCCATAGTATGGCTAATACCACAATTTGTTTATCCATCCATTCACTTGTTGATGGACACTTGGACTGTTTATAGTTCCTGACTATCACAAATCAAGTTATTACAGTGTGAACATTTGTGTATACATGAACATGTATGGATATATGCTTTATTTTCTCTTGGGTAAAATACCTAGGAGTGAAATGGCTGGATCATATACATGTAATTTTATCTTATTAAAAAACAGCTAACCTGTTTTTCATAGTGGCTGTACCATTTTTAAATTCCAGTTTCAGGCTGGGTGTGGTGGCTCATGCCTGTAATCCCAGCACTCTGGGAGGCCAAGGCGGGAGCATCGCTCAAGGTCAGGAGTTCCAAACCAGAGCAAGAGCGAGACCCCGTCTCTACTCAAGATAGAAAGAAATTAATTGGCCAACTAAAAATATATAGAGAAAAAATTGGCTGGGCCTGGTGGCGCATGCCTGTAGTCCCAGCTGCTCAGGAGGCTGAGGCAGGAGGATCGCTTGAGGCCCAGGAGTTGGAGGTTGCTGTGAGCTAGGCTGACGCCACAGCACTTTAGCCCAGGCAACTGAGTGAGACTTTGTCTCAAAAAATAAAAAAATAAAATAAAATAAATAAATTCTCGTTTCAGCTGCTCCATAGCCTCACCAACATCTAGTGTGGTCAGTCTTTTAAATGTTAACCATTCTGATAGATATACAGTGGTATTTCATTATTGTTTTAATTTGCATTTCCCTAATGACTAATTATGTTGAATATCCTTTTGTATACTTATTTGCCATCTGTACGTCTTCTTTGGTGAAGCACATTGTTCAAATCTTTTGTCATTTTTTGGCATTAGATAGTTTTCTTATTATTCCATTTTAAGAGTTATTTATATGGCCTGAATACAAGTCCTTAATCAGTTAAATGATTTGCAAGTATTTTTTCCTAGTCTGTGACTTATCTTGTTCATTCTTATGAAGAACATCGGAAGTTTTTAATTTTGATAAAGTCCAATTTATCAATTTGTTATTTTATGGATTATGCTTTTGGGGTCATAATACCGCCAGACCCCGACTGACTACAAGTTTAAATTCTTAAACCCAAAGGCTAAGAGGGAAGAATCAGATCTCTCCTCTCCATTTCTGACGTCTTCATTCATTCCTCATTACTTTTCCTTATCAGAGCATTGATGCATCTGATTGGTGAGTGGCAAGAGCCTAATGTCTACTGATTCACACATCTCCAATCAATGCAGTTCATGTTTTAGGGAGCTGCACAAATGCAAAAGAAGTGGTTCTCCAATTCAGTTGAATAAAATTAAATTTTTATTTCCATCTGTCTGTTTCTATGTTTTATTTCTCAATATGTTCTACACTCACAGGTGGAGGGAAGAAGCATGATCCATGATCAACTATCATATATAGACAGATATGTCTAACATAAGATAGTAGTTTTAATAAATATACTACAAAAATAAAAAATAAAAATAAATATACTACAGACATGAAAGAATATGAAGTCATAAAATATATAATACTTATAACTATAGAGAAATAAGAAAAAATGTATGATAGTACTAAGTAAATTTTAAAAAGCAGAAATTCAATATGGTACACTCTATGATTACAACTGAAAACAGTTATTGGGCATGCATATGACAACAAGTGGGAAGCATTATGCCAAGAAAATAAATAAATAAAGCTATAATGAAGTAATGAGAATATGGGAGATCGATTATTTATTTATTTATAAAATTTATTAATAAATAAATAAAGCTATAAGAAATAATGAGAATATGGGAGATAGATTATTTATTCATTCATTCATACATACATACATACATAGTATCACCCTGTGGTAGAGTGCTGTGGCATCAGCCTAGCTCAGAGCAATCTCAAACTCCTGGGCTCAAGTAATCCTCCTGCCTCAGCCTCCCAAAGTAGCTAGGACCACAGGTCCGCTTCACCATGCCCAGCTAATTTTTTCTATTTTTAGTAGAGACAGGGTCTCACCTCTTGCTAAGGCTGGTCTCGAACTCCTGAGCTCAAGCGACCCTCCTACCTCAGCCTCCCAGAGTGCTAGTATTACAGGCATGAGCCACTGCGCCCAGCCTAAATCTTAAAGTCATTATAATCTTTCACTATCAATGCCTTAGGACAAATCAGAAAGGAAATGTATGGAGAAAGAATGCTTTTAAAACAGTGAAACTCAAGATATTTTTAAACTTTTTAATTGCCATTATGATGCTGCTTATGTAACAAAAACAAATTTAAATAAATATAAATCAGACTACTCGCCCTGCCTTTTCGTGCATACCTGGGAGCTTTTTTCCAGGCAGCCATCTATCTTATTTTCTACAAATCCAAGGCAGCAGCCATAACCACTCTTGCACTGAAGTGATCCATTAGGGTAAGCTAAGACTCTATGATCAGATGTCTCACTGGCACCAGGTCATGGTAAGAAGCTTTCAAGTAATCAACAAAAGCCTCAGGTAGCTTTGAGCTCGCTATTCCAAGTTATCATCAGAAACCTTAACATAGCAATGTACTCTCTCTCTACAAATTGCTAGCAACATTTTTAGATTCACTCTCTGCTGACCCTCACACATTACTCAAATATTGCTTCCATTTACCTGGCAACCCTCCCCCATTCTTCTTTCCATTCCAACCACTCTTTTTATCTCCCCACCCCAGCCCCACTTAAAAAAAAAAAATACTGATTTTGTCAGAAATTTTCTGGGAATAATTCTCTTCTAATATAGCCAGTATTTTAAAAATTCAGCTATTAGTAAATACTAATTAAAGAAAATAACCTCTTCAATGCACAAGCAGCTCTGGTTGAAGAAGAACAAAGCAAAACTGAACATAAGCCTTTTCTGAAATTACCAACTAAAATGGAGAAAAGAAAAATAACTCTAGTGCAGTGGCTCATGCCTGTAATCGTAGCACTCTGGGAGGCCAAGGTAGGAGGACTGCTTGTGCTCTGGAGTTCAAGACCAGCCTTAACAAGAATGAGACCCTGTCTCTACTAAAAATAGAAAAATTAACCAGGCACACTGGCACACGCCTGTAATCCCAGCTACTCGGGAGACTGAGGCAAAAGAATTGCTTGAGCCAAGGAGTTTGGGGTTGCTGTGAGCTAAACTGACACTCTGGCCCTCTAGCCCTGGGGACAGAGCAAGACTCCATCTCAAAAAAATATATAACTCTAGTTTCTATATATAATTTTATTTCTAAGTTTTTTTCTTCAGGGACATGGGTATAAAATCTTATAGCTTATGAAAACTATTTTCAGATCATTTTTTTCACATCTTTGCTTATCTAAATTCCACCTACTCTTCAAGGCTCCATTGCAACTTTTACCTTCCTCCCATCGAAGTACTAACCAGGCCCAGCTCTGCTTAGCTTCTGAGAAGAGATGAGTTAGGCACATTCAGGGTGGTATGGCTGTAGCAGACAAGTTTTACCTTCTCTAAGAAGTCTTAATAATGGCTAAAATTTATTAAACATTCACTACATGGTAGGCATATTAGGGTCTATATATCTAGTATGTATTAACTCATTTAATCTTCATAATATCCCTATAAGGTAAATATTATTATTTTCCCCAATTTACAGACAACAAAACAGGCACTGAGAGATTCTAAGTAATTTTTCCCAGGTTACACCACCAGTAAGGGGCAGAACCAGAATTTGAGCTTAGGCAATCTGGTTCCAGAGGCTGTGCCCTTATCACTGTTATATGACCTCTCTTCCTAAAGACGGCAGCCCACCTGATCTCTTCCTTCTACTGTACTTGTTACATACACCCCACAATAAGTTTATTATACTCTGTACATGCTTCCATGTTATTTGTTCCATATGTGCTTGTATTTGCTCCCCAACTAAATTACGAGTTCCTTGCAGGCAATGAAACACTCAGTAAAGACTTGTTAGCTAATTTTTTTAAATCTCTGGCAACTTCTATAACATTATAAAGACAGGTTTTTTTCCAATTTTAAAATCCAAAATATCGGCCGGGCGCAGTGGCTCAAGCCTGTAATCCTAGCTCTCTGGGAGGCCGAGGTGGGCGGATCGTTTGAGCTCAGGAGTTCGAGACCAGCCTGAGCAAGAGCGAGACCCCATCTCTACTATAAATAGAAAGAAATTAATTGGCCAACTAATATATGTATAGAAAAAAAAAAAATTCGCCGGGCATGGTGGCACATGCCTGTAGTCCCAGCTACTTGGGAGGCTGAGGCAGCAGGATTGCTTGAGCCCAGGAGTTTGAGGTTGCTGTGAGCTAGGCTGACACCACGGTACTCACTCTAGCCTGGGCAATAAAGTGAGACTCTGTCTCAAAAAAAATAAAATAAAATAAAATAAAAAATAAAATCCAAAATATCACTTAAAAAAAGAGAAAATTTAAATATTGAGGCATGATGACAAGGGAATTTTACAGAGGGAAAAACAGAGTAATCATGCCATTGCTATAAATCCTGTCACTACTAAAGAATATGAAGTCACAGGCTATGATTCAGCAAAATTACTTAACACCTGAAGGACAGCTCATGATGCCATCAGTATCAGATTTAGCATCACTAAAGTGAGGAAACTGACTATATATATTTATTTTTCTTCTTACTCAATATGCATCTCCTCCTGGTGAGTCATACCTATAAAAGTGATGGACCAATCTATTTCCATTACCTAAAAGAGAACTAACACTTAAGGAAAATAAAATGAAGTTTCTTCTGCATATGCATAATCAGTAAGTGACAATCTGTGATATCAGGAATAGCACTTACAAGGGGAAAAAATACTGAAATCATAAAGGCTTCTAAGGCCTAGCAAGCAGAATGGATTTTAAATAGGGTTTTTCAAGCCATCAAAATAAAATAAAAATGGGAGTTCAAAGACATGATCTGTCCAGAATCACACTCTAATCAACCCATTTACCAAGGTAGTTCAAAGTAAACCCCAAAACTTAATACAAGATATTAGAAGTACCACAGATCATAAACAAAAGAAAATACCCTGTATAAAACAGGACTATTACCTAAGCATTTACCAAGTTTCTTGACTATAAATCTAACAACATCAAAATCTGGAGGGCCACAGGTCTTTAGATAATTTTCAGAAAATAAAGGAGAGAAGCTTAGGATTTTATGGGCTTCTTATCGAACATCACTTTTCAAATACACTGCTAAATACAGTTTCGATTTACACACAAAATAAACTGCAAAATATTTTGCTAGCTCTCTAGGCACTTCAGCTATCTCTGGAAAAGGCTAAATCTGATCCTAAATCACAAAGAAATTCTGATTATGGAATTTTTTTTCCTTCCAGCATATGTCGGCTCTCTAGAGCCAAATAAGTTGTGTGGCAATAAAGGGTACACATACAGAAGAAAAGGCAAAAAAGTCAGTGTTTTTTGTAGGCCAAGCTGGTTTGTATCCTCTGGGTTATGGTCTCTAAATGATTAAAAACAAATAGTGTTAATGCTGAACTGCACACTTAGGAATGGTTAAAATTGTTTTTTTTAAAAGACAACTAAAATGAAAATTTTAGGTAAGTAAAGTGAAAAAAGAAAATTATTCTGAATTTAATATAAAATGGTATTCAAAGATGAAGATTAAATCCCCTATTTTCAAACCATAGTTAATATTTTTGTTTTTCCCAAAAAATATGGATGTCACATCATACAAAGAAGTAGAAACTAATTATAGGTCCCATATTGGGATGTGAAAAGTAAGCAAATATCTTATTTTTAATCTACACCAAACTACTATGCTAACTAGAGCTAACTCTAGAAACCAGTATCTCTGTGCAAGATTGAAGACTACACCTCATTGTGACTTCTTCAGTAGCAAATCAACCTGGCCTGCTCTTTATCTGGTTGTCATGCCACTAAAGCAGAGTCTGCAACATTGTTATTCCAAAAACAGCACAGACTTTTTATTCTCATACCATATACATAGTAACAAAGCAGAAAACAGAATGAAAAACATTACCAGGTTTTAAAAAGTACTGCTTGAGGCTGTTACTTTCTCCTAATCAAGGGTTTATCAACAGTACATGCCCAAGCCCCCGCTACTGAAAATACAAATCTTTTCCAAGGGCTACTCTAGCCCATATTTTTCTTTTCTTTTTTTTTTTTTTTTGAGACAGAGTCTCACTTTATTGCCCAGGCTAGAGTGAGTGCCGTGGTGTTAGCCTAGCTCACAGCAACCTCAAACTCCTGGGCTCAAGCAATCCTGCTGCCTCAGCCTCCCAAGTAGCTGGGACTATAGGCATGTGCCACCACGCCCGGCGAATTTTTTCTATATATATTAGATGGCCAATTAATTTCTTTCTATTTATAGTAGAGATGGGGTCTCGCTCTTGCTCAGGCTGGTCTCGAACTCCTGAGCTCAAACGATCCGCCCACCTCGGCCTCCCAGAGAGCTAGGATTACAGGCTTGAGCCACCGCGCCCGGCCTCCCATATTTTTCTTATACAATTCAGTCAAACTCTAATGTTTTGCTGTAATAGGAAGTGAATATATGTCATGATTTTAACATCCACTCACTTCCTAAAGAATCCCTACAGGAAAACTTACCTCTGCAAAATGTGTTGATGTGCTATTGTCTATACGGCTGCCACCACCACCTAAAAAGCTAAAGAGAAAAAGAAATAAGTGGTGATTCTATTCCCAGGAACACGCTTCCCTCTCAGAAGCTAAATATAGAATGGCATAATGAGAACAAAGCTCAATAAGGAAAAATAACTCATCCCAACACGACACCTATAAAGGAAATTTATGAAGAACTGGTATGTGGATTAATCTATGAAAAATAACATAAGCCACAAAAATCAAGTGGTTTTCAAGTGAATCAAGGATAAATCAAGTGAAAAACTGAGAAGAGGGGCCACCATACAGAAGGACCCACAGCCAGCAATGCAATTCAAATTTGACCTAGCAAAAGAAGAAAAACAAACATTTATCCTCAAAGAGGCTAAGAAAACAAAATAATGTTTCACTAAAAAACCATTCACCCGCCACATGAACACTACATTTGAGGCTACTACAATAGCTAATATTTCTTGGGAATGATTATATGTAGTAATGTAAGGGGCCTGGTACTGTATTTAACATACCATAAAAGGGTTCAATAAATATTTCTTCTTCTGATAGTTTATCCTATTCTTTGATTACTCTACCCACCCTTCAGAACCCATCTCAAATGCTACCTCCTTCATTAAGTCTTTTCTTAACTCACCAAATGAGACTCCTCCACACTCCTCTGCATTCTGACTTTAATTCTAAATTCTACATTGTATTATAAATATCTAGGATTTGCCTCATCCATTTCAACTCAGCTCCCTTATTTTATAAATATAAATTCAAAGGGCAAAGTCAAATTATTAATGCCTCAAATACATGTAGTGTTTACTATGTGTCAGACATTATACAGAGTACCTACCACCTTAAAAAAACCCACGTCATATCCCATAGTGGAAACTCAAAAATAAAGTTGCTGAATTAATATCACATGTGTAAACAATAAAATAACTACCTATTCCCCAAACCCCTAAAGACTGGGGAGAAATATTAAATCTCATTGTCCCCACAGAATATGCAAAGAAGAGAGAAAGTGAGTTAACACTTTGGGGAAAAGGGGATGGGAAAGATTATAAGAACTGCTAGGTGCTTTTACTTCAAGAGACACACATAAGCACACAAACATATATAGACAAACAGACCAATGATATTAAGTCAACAAACTACTACAAATAGTTACATTTTCAGGATTAAAATACCAATCCAGGCACGATGCTAAACTCATTGAAAAAAACTAACACAACCTGGTTAGTTTGAAACCAAATGTGAAAAAGCAAAGCTAATGCTATTCCTTTTTTTTGTTTTTGTTTCTATTTGAGACAGAGTCTCACTCTGTCACCTGGGCTAGTGTGTCCTAGCATCAGCAACCTCCTGGGCTGAAGCAGTTTTCCTGACTCAGCCTCTGGAGTAGCTGGGATTACAGGCACACGCCAGCATGCTCAGCTGAGTTTTCTATTTTTAGTAGAGATGGGAGACGGGGTCTCGCTCTTGCTGAGGCTGATCTCAAACTATTTTTATTTTTTTGAGACAGAGTCTCACTTTGTTGCCCAGCCTAGAGTGAGTGCCATGGCGTCAGCCTAGCTCACAGCAACCTCAAACTTCTGGGCTCAGGCAATTCTGCTGCCTCAGCCTCCCAAGTAGCTAGGACTACAGGCGTGTGCCACCATGCCCGGCTAATTTTTTCTATATATATTAGTTGGCCAATTAATATTTTTCTATTTATAGTAGAGACGGGGTCTTGCTCTTGCTCAGGCTGGTTTTGAGCTCCTGACCACGAGCAATCTGCCAGCCTTGGCCTCCCAGAGTGCTAGGATTACAGGCGTGAGCCACCTCACCCCAGCCTGACCTCAAACTCTTAAGCTCAAGCATTCCTCCCACCTCAGCCTCCCAGAGTGCTAGGATTATAGGTGTGAACCACTCCGCCTGGCTCCTAATGCCATTCTTTATGTAATTACTTTCAGGCTTCATTCTCTGATTAAAAACCATTTAATACTTATATTTGTTTCAGAAATTAAAAACACTTTTATAAAAATCACTTCAAACATACGGCAAGCCCAAAAGTACCTGCACGTCTACGCTAAATAAGTAATGAATTGACCAAGTTTGGTGGCTCACACCTGTAATTCTAGCAGCAGGATGATCATTTGAAGCCAGGAGTTTGAGACCAGCCTGGACAACATGGCAAGATCCCATCTCTACAAAAAAAATTTTTAAACAACTGGGTATGGTGACACGTGCCTGTGGTCCCAGCTACTCAGGAGGCTGAGGCAGGAGGATAGCTTGAGCCCAGAAGTTCAAGGTTGTAGTGAGCTATGACTGTGCCAAAGCACTCTAGCCTGGGCAACAGAGCAAGATCCTGTCTCGTGCATTCATTCGTAAGTAAATAACTAACTAACTAAATAAATTACCAAATACCATAAAAAACAAAGCTGAGTATTCCAGGATTTTCTACCTTTCCTCTCTAGAAAAAAGAGAAAATAAAAAAAAAGTAAAAATATTTTTAAAATAAATAAATAAACAAAGCTGAATGGCTATATATCCATTTTATTGCTCAAGCCTAGACAGGCTTCCAGGGCTCTTCTTTCCTAACTTTACTATGCAGTTTCAGGGATTAAAATATCCTTGGATGGCCGGGCACAGTGGCTCACGCCCGTAATCCTAGCTCTCTGGGAGGCCGAGGTGGGAGGATCACTCAAGGTCAGGAGTTCCAAACCAGCCCGAGCAAGAGCGAGACCCTATCTCTACTAAAGATAGAAAGAAATTAATTGGCCAACTAAAAATATATAGAAAAAATTAGCGGGGCATGGTGGCACATGCCTGTAGTCCCAGCTACTCAGGAGGCTGAGGCAGGAGGATCACCTGAGCCCAAGAGTTGGAGTTTGCTGTGGGTTAGGTTGACGCCATGGCACTCTAGTCCGGGGAACAGAGTGAGACTCTGTCTCAAAAAAAAAAGAAAAAGAAAAAGAAAAGAAAATGTAGTACACCATACCATGGAGCACTACTCATCTATAAAAAGGAATGAAATAATGTCTTTTGCAGCAACTTGGATGAAACTGGAGACCATTATGCTAAGTGAAATATCTCAGGAATTAAAAAAAAAAACAAAACCCAGATATACTCCCTAATAATTAGGACCTAATTGATGGGCACAAAGAGATAAAAGGTCATAGGAAATCAAGACAGGGGTAGGGGGATGAGGGGAGGGGTAAAAACCTATCTGTCAGGTACAATGAACACTATTCAGGTGAGGAGCACACTAAAAGTCCTGACTTAAGCATTATAAAAAGTATCCACGTAACAAAAACATCTGTACCCCATTATTATTTTGAAATTTTTTTAAAAAAGAACATAAAAATAAATAAATATCCTTGGTAATTGAAAACATCAACTCCATCTTTTGAGTAGAAGTTGAAACCCTCTCAGCATTCCCTTTCCTTAAAATTCCTTCATATTTTAAGAGTAATAGAGCTAAAAAAAAAATTAAGCTTTAAAAAAAGAGTAATAGAGCTAATCGCAGAGAAGAGATAATCAAAACAAAATAACCACAATGTTCTGAGAAATGTTACAAAGTTTAAGAAAAATTACAATGTGCCCCTCTAGATATATGTTTAGTAGCAGATGGTACCCATTATCTAATATTTACATGTAAGGACTTTCTCTTATTAATTTTTACCATCCATTACAATTAAGTATTCAAAAATCAGCAAATATCTATGAACTTCACAGAAGGGACTATGACACTGCCTCTAAGACACTCATTCTAAGAAGATTTCTTCACTCATTTAAAACATAGACGTCTTTCAAAACACACCATCTTAGCATTTGAGTAGTGGTTACCACAGCACCTATATAGAAAAACTTTTGACCTACAAAAGCACAAATTAAAGAATTGTTAAGTAAGAACAGGATTCAGAGAATTCATACCCCCCTGCTAGATAAAGATTCAACCTGCCACTAATCATTATCCTCATTTATAATTGTATTTTATATAAAAGTACTATCTGCCTAGAGAAAATAGGATTACTACTTTAAAACTTGGGAAATTATCAAGCTGTAACATAGGTTTAAAAATAAGTAATTTTTTAAAATTTTTAAAAAATAAAAATTTAGGTTGGCCCTGGCGTAGTGGCTCACACCTGTAATCTTAGCACTTTGGGAGACCAAGGTGAGAGGCTCACTTGAGGCCAAGAGTTCAAGAACAGCCTGGGCAACATAGCAAGACGTCTCTACAAAAATAGAAAAATCAGGCATGGTAGCATGTGCTTATAGTCCCAACCTATAATCCCAGCTACTCAGGAGGCTGAGGCAGGAGGATCGCTTGAGCCCAGGAATTTGAGTTTGCAGCGAGCTATGATGATGCCACTGCATCCTAGCCTGGGCAATACAGTAAGACCCTGTCTCAAAAAATAAAAATAAAATAAAATAAAATAATGATAAAATAAAACTTAGGAAAAATAAGCCCATTAATTGCTCCCCCACAACCAATATATCCTTTATTTAGCACATGCAGAGCATAAATGCCTGAAACAAATATTTGACACAATTATAACAGCACAAATAAAAAGCCCCAAGTTGGCAAGCCATCCACACAAAATTGCTATTTGCTGTGTCATGCTAATCTTACAGGTTTAGTGCTGGTATTATGTCACTTAAAACCAAGATTATTAATTGACATTTAAGTGTTTACACCAAACTAGATCCCATGCCACATACTGCCCCAAAAGCTCCAGCTCATTTATACATAGAATCACCAATCATTAGTAAAGTAAAACTAATAGTACATACTGTAAAATGTGTAGTTTTTCCTGGTTGTGGAAGGGACCTTCAACTTTAGATTCTGCCAACAGCAACAGTAAAGGAATTATCTACTGCCATTAAAATCCCCAAAGTCACTCCAAGATTAAGAAGCTTCAGATTATGGATTCTTTTTAACCAGTTGGTACTTCCTTAATTGTCCAATGATTAACCAGACAGTCCCAAGGAACAAATGTGTCACTGTGTTTAACCAAAACCAAGGCCATCCTATCAATGCTATTCAATAATTTATTAAGATTTTATAGTTTTATTCATATAAACCAAAAAGGAATATATAAATATTGTCACTTTTAGAAATCTTTCCCTTTTTATCAGGTTTACACCTTTACTAAGGCCAATAAGAACAAATTTCAAGCATAACAAACTCAAATATTAATATTACAATGGAGGCCGGGCACGGTGGCTCACGCCTGTAATCCTAGCACTCTGGGAGGCCGAAGCGGGCAGATTGCTCGAGGTCAGGAGCTCGAAACCAGCCTGAGCAAGAGCGAGACCCCGTCTCTACTATAAATAGAAACAAATTAATTGGCCAACTAATATATAGAGAAAAAAATTAGCCGGGCATGGTGGCACATGCCTATAGTCCCAGCTACTCAGGAGGCTGAGGCAGGAGGATAGCTTGAGCCCAGGAGTTTGAGGTTGCTGTGAGCTAGGCTGAGGCCACGGTACTCACTCTAGCCTGTGCAACAAAGCGAGATTCTGTCTCAAAAAAAATATATATATATATATTACAATGGCAAGATCACCAAAATTTGGCAGCAATAATCTTAATAAGAACAAGGGACCAAGGCTTCCTCAAAGCAGAGTAACAACTCAGTTTCCCTAAACAGAACAGCCTGTTTACCTTATTACATATCTTTGTCGGAAGTCACTCGCTAAGCCCCCAAAGAGGTATAATAGCATTTTAACCTTCAGACAAGAGTGGTCACTAAACTAATAACCTAAGAGAACCTCAAAGCCTCAGACAATAAACGAAAATTTACCAGATTTACTCTGAGATAGGCATAGAGGTATAGTACAGAGGCCACACACAATCAGAAGCTGTATATCTCATCACATCCACTATCATATCACTTTCCAAATTTTCCCATTTTTCTTTCCCATCTCTCTCCCATTTTTCTGCCCTTGCATATGCCATTCTTCTTGTGCCCTTGCACTTCTCCCTCCCTCTCTCTCTTTCCAGAGAGTATGTTATAAAACAAATTCTTTCCAATTCACTCAATGCTGAGAGAAAAGTTTTGATAACACAACACCTGGTTCATTCATGAGCTTGTACAATACCTGGAATCATCTGTCACTTCTTCAATAAAGCCCGATTCACATCTGGGACAAATATATTCCTATAAAACAAAGGAAGAAATAAATAGAAGTTTTCATTAGAAAGCAAAGAGCATATATAGTTTCAGAGTAAGGTTTTATACAGCTGATGTTCTGAAATGTATGGATTTGCTGACTCCCAAGATAGTTTTTCTATTATATTCTGGCAAATACAGACTTCCATATCTGCAGAATGGCTTCCTGGCTACTTAAGAGGTTTCTACTAAGAGATAAAAGGAGGAATGTAAAAGATTTTTTTCTTTCTTTTTTTAGTTTCAGTTGATTTATTTTTTAGCTGGAATGAATTCATCATCCAATTATGTCTTCAGATTTAATGAAAAAGTTCCACTGTATATAATCAAATCGGTAACATAATACTTATGGGTATAGAAACTGCTATTTTTGACTATGTACATACAAGAGATATAAGCTGAATAAGACAGTATAAATCAATCTGTAGTTTAGGAAATTTGCAATGAAACTTTACAATACTTCTAATCCATTTCTGATTACCAATGATTCCAAATAAAAACTTAATAGTCTCAAATATTCTACAGAAATGACAATTCAAATAACCACAACAATTCATTAAATCAGTTTCTATTTCCTTCAGTAATAAATCTTTCTTTTAAATAGTATCAAGCTTTGGAAATAAGAAAGAATACACTTTAGAGACTGCCTTATAATTTTAAAAAGTGTATTTTAACTGCCTATTAAAATAGAACTGAGGCCGGGCGCGGTGGCTCACGCCTGTAATCCTAGCACTCTGGGAGGCCGAGGCGGGCGGATTGCTCAAGGTCAGGAGTTCAAAACCAGCCTGAGCGAGACCCCATCTCTACTATAAAAATAGAAAGAAATTAATTGGCCAACTAATATATATATATATAAAAAAAAATTAGCCGGGCATGGTGGCGCATGCCTGTAGTCCCAGCTACTCGGGAGGCTGAGGCAGCAGGATTGCTCGAGCTCAGGAGTTTGAGGTTGCTGTGAGCTAGGCTGACGCCACGGCACTCACTCTAGCCTGGGCAACAAAGC